>VZQC01002611.1:1244560-1292881 GCA_009823505.1 Rhizomys pruinosus
TGCTCCTAACCGCTAGGCTATCTCTCCAGCCCCATCTTTTTTTTTTTTTAAATGTGTACTGTCTGCATGTAAGTAGGTGCACCTGTGACATGCAACACACTGCAGAGGTCAGAAGAGGGTGTTGGATTCCCCTGGAACTGGAGTTAAAGACGGTTCTTTATTTATTTATTTATTTATTTATTTTTGGTCTTTTTCGAGACAGGGTCTCCCTGTAGTCCCAGCTGTCCTGGAACTCACTCTGTAGACCAGGCTGGCCTTGAACTCACAAAGATCCGCCTGCCTCTGCCTCCCAAGTGCTAGGATTAAAGGCGTGCACCACCACGGCAAAGACGGTTCTTAAATGCCATGTGGGTGCTTGGAATCGAACCCTGGTCCTCTGCAAAAGCAGTCGGTGCTCTTAATGGCCGAGCCATCTCTCCAGCCCCGCTACATTATCTTATACTATATCATGTCATATTATATTAAGAACACTTAACATGGGGCTGGAGAGATGACCCAGCTGTTAAGAGCGCCAACCACTCTTGCAGAGGACCCGGGTTCGATCCCCAGCACCCACGTGGCGGGTGAGAACCATCCTTAACTCCAGTTCCAGGGAAATCTGACGCCCTCTTCTGACCTCCGCGGCATTGCATGACACGGGTGCACCAACCTACATGCAGACAGTACATTCATACACATAAAAAATAAATAAAATTTAAAAAAAAGAACACTTAACATGAGGTCTACCTACCCTCTTACCACATTTGAAAGTGTACTACAGTACACTCTCCTCTCTGTCATCCGTCCTCAGTGCCTTTTCTTCTCCTCTCCTCTCTACATCTTCTCATTTGAGCTTGTTTTGAAGCATCCTCATGGTTTAAGACATTTTAAAGTGTATTACAGCACCTTACTGTTTACTCTAGTTTCCATTATACAGATGATCCTAGGGTGCACTCATTTTGTTTGCCTTAAGCTTTGTGCTCACTGTTTCTTTTTTCCCTTCCTACCACTAAGTCCTGGAAATCACCATCCTATTCTTTGAATTTGACTTTTCAGATACCTCATAGAAGTAGAATCTGCAGAATTTGTCTTTCTTTCATAATTTACTCTACAAAATGTCCTCAAAGTTCAGCCATATTGGTCCATATTACAAATTTCCTTTTTAAGAAAAAGGTTAAGGGTGGAGAGATGGCCTAGTGGTTAGGAGCACCGACTGCTCTTGCAGGGGACCCAGGTTCGATCCCCAGCGCCCACATGGCAGTTGAGAACTGTCTTTAACTCCAGTTCCAGGGGAATCTGACACCCTCTTCTGACCTCCACGCATTGCACAACACAGGTACACAAACCTACATGCAGGCAGACAGTACATTCATACACATAAAAAATGAATAAAATTAAAAAAAGGTTATATTGTACTTCATAGCATATATACACATAATACACACATATACATATACTACTTTCTTTGAAATTTGTTTTATCTGTTTAGCACCTTTAGGTTATTGCTACATTGTAGCTATTATAAATAGTGCTTTGATAAACATAGGTGTGAGATTATGTTTCCCCAAACCAAACCCTTGGTTTGAAAGCCATTAAAAAGGTATGGGCCCTAGAGATCAGGACCTGAGCCTGATGTCCCACACAAATGAGACGTTCTCTCTTCCTCTCTGTCACCCCTCCCCATGCCTTTCCTTCTCCTCTCTACATCTTCTCATTTGAGCATGTTTTAAGCCCTCATGGTTTATCGACTCCCACAACGGTTGTCTGTTCTTTTCTACCTAGAAAGTTGAACAAACAAGGTACTATGAAAATAAAGTCATTTTGGTTTTCCGGTGTTTCCCAAAGACCATGATACTACAAATGGAACTGTCAATTTGGGATCATTACATTGGCCCAAGTATCCTCTTTTCAGACTACCGTTTATCTGCAATGGATTCCTGAAAAACACAAATACTTAACCAGTTTGTTGGGCAGCTGGGCCAGGAGAGAAAACACAGCTCCCAAAAGAGAGAGAGAACACTTCTGGCTTGTGGAATGTGTGTCTGCTGGGAACAAAAGAGTGGTGGGTGGCTTCCTCCTGACCTAGGCAGGTGAGATATGTGCCCGGGAAGCAGTTAACTGCAGTCAACCGAGAGCTTCTCCCTGCAGCCACAAGCTCTCTAGGAAACGGAGCTAGTAGAGAGGGGACCCAGAGGGCATCGCCTGAAGGAGAAAGGAAGGGGGAGAGAGTAATAGTGGAAGGAAGCCACAGCTCTGAAAGCTATGCCAAGATAGCCTGTGACACCCCCACATCCCTGCACCCCACATCCCCACACGGGAAGTTGCTACAGCTTGTACCTGGGCTATAATTTTCTTTGGCTGGTTTCTTTGCCCTTAGATCCAGCTGAGGAGATGGGACCAAGCGGTTATCACTGGGCAGTTTCACTTCCTGTTTTCTCATCCTGAAAGCATAGTCACCACATAACGAAGATAATTCCACAGCTCGCCTCTGCCCTCTGTTTACCTGTGACCTCTCGGAAGTATACAGCAACACGTAAGGTGGGGAGAGAATGCAGCATATCTACTTTGTCAGTCCAAGCTCAGGATAGGCGACGGGTCAGCAGCAGAAGCTATTTAGCTCACGTCTTCAAAAGGAAGAATCTGATAATCTGGTAGCTCCCTACATGTCTATTCTTACCGGAGACATTTGTAAATCCCTTCTTCTAAGGTCCTCCAGTTGACCTCTAGTCAAGGTAACTTTTGGAATTAGAGGTCCATAAATTTAAGCTAACATCCCAAAGCTGCCTTCTGGGTCAGAAAGGGGAGCTATGCCCAAGAGGGGTATTTCCAGCTCTACAGGGAACTTGCAAAGTTGTTAGGGAAAACCACAGCTATTTCTGTCAAGGAAAAAAGTATTCAGTTGCTACCGACTTGCAATCCTCAGAGTTGCCCTCTCAGTACAAGTGTGCTGTGAACAGCTAAGATTACAGAGCAGCTGCCAGACTCTGGCCCAGGCGCTAGGTCGTGGAGCAGGAGCGTCGGGCCCAGGTATAAAGGCAGTGTTCTAAGGGCAAAGGTTGAGTATTTCTTGGGAAAATGAGAGAAGAGTGTGTGAAAGCAGGAAGGGGTTGGCATCCTTGATGGCAGTGGTGGCCCAGTCCTCTTCCAGGTCTGTAGACAGGGGAGGGGAGAACTGGAAGAAGCAGACAGTTTAAGAGTCCTTTTGTAATGAGTAAAATAGTCAGATTAAGGGAGCAAAAAACTAGATAGAACCAACAGAAAGAGATTTTGATTGAGTTGAAAAACAACAAACAAACACAAACAACTACCTTTCAGACACAATGACATTCACCACACAGATACTTTGAAGCACTCTCCAGTGATGCAAGGAAACAGAAAGCTGCAGTAGCACACATTCATTCATTGTGTAATTATTAGTGTTGGATTGTGTTTTCTTTAAAGGATAATTACAAGCCTGGGCTGGATAGTGTTGGCAGATTAAAAATCTGAACATAAAAAGTTAACTATGACTCTGGGAATAATCAACCTCATATTCTCAGAGTTGTGTCTGAGTACAGGGACAGAATCATTACTTTGATACTAAATTTTTTTTTGAGACAAAGTCTCATTGCACGGCTCTGGAGGGCCTAGAACTCACAAAGATTAGAGTGCCTCTGCCTCTGGAATACTGGAACAAAAGGTGTGTGCCACCACACCAAGCCGACATATGGTTCTAAGCACTTTCCATGTCTTTGTTCACTGAGCAACTCTGAAATAGACAGCTACTAAACTGATAGTATCATGCCTGTCCATCCCCTTGCTGTGTTAGCATCCGTGAGCCCCCACATCCCTCAAGCTATAAGAATGAGTTTCTTAGTCCCTCCCTTCTGCTCAGAACCAGTTACCTAATTTGGAAGACCCAATGCAAAGTAAAAATACACCTTTGATTATGGTTGTTTCCTGAAGTGCTAGTCAAGGCCACCATTTTAAGATGGGACCCTAAAATGTAGCCCAGGTTCCCAGGCTACTCTTGAACTCTCAGTCTTCAATCCTCCTGTCTCAGCTTGCAGAGTGTTAGGATTACAGGCATGGGCCACCACACCCTGCTAACAATCTCAAAGCTAGATCTGGTAGCATAGGCCTTTAATCCCAGTTACTCTGGAGGCTGACACAAGAAGACTGAAAGTGCAAGGCCTGCCTGGGCTAAAGAGTAAATTCAAGGCCAGTCTATGCAATTTAGTGATAGGTTTTCCTAAAATAAAAAGGGAGGCTAGGGATACAGCTCAGTAGTAAAGTACTTGCCTGGTGTGTGAGAGGTTCTAGGTTCAATCAGCAGCACTGCAAAACAACAAAAACAAAAAATCAGGCTTGATTATTTAAACAAACTAGTTACTTTTCTTTTTTTATTTTTTTATTTTTATTTATTTTTGTGTGTGTATGAATGTACTGTCTGCATGTACGCTTGTGCACCCGTGTCGTGCAATGCCACGAAGGTCAGAAGAGGGTCTCGGATTCCCCTGGAACTGGAGTTCTCCTGGAATTGGAGTTACAGACGGCTCTCAGCCGCCATGTGGGTGCTGGGGATCGAACCCGGGTCCTCTGCAAGAGCAGTCGGCGCTCCCAACCACTAGGCTCTCTCTCCAGCTCCAAACTAGGTACTTTTCAATATGGGAAGTCAGGTCTCTGCTCAACTGCAGCCTAAGGAGCCTTCCAGCAAGAAACACCCATTAGCTCTCTCCAGAGCTTTTTGCTGTTATTACCATCCATGGCTCCACTAGGGAGCACTTCTTCCCAATGTTTCCAGTGTGCCCATTTTGATACCAGTATGAAACAGAGCTCCAGATGCCATTCTTACCCCTGTAATTTATACTTTCCTCTGGAACTTGGCAAGCTGTAGTCCAGAAGGTGTACTGATAGAAAAAGAAGAGATATTTGCATAAGTACTCAGCAGGCACAAACCTGAGGCATGGATGGGTGACTGGTATCTGGTATCGGACTACTGACCCTGGAAAAATGACAACCTAGGAAGGCAAGGGTCCTAAGATGGAAGGGGACAAAAGCTCAAATACAAGTATCAAGAACAGATTGGAAAAATGAGGTTGAAAACAAGAAATCTAGTTATCAAAGGAATCTGCTCCAAGGAAGGAAAGGGGTGGTTTTTAAATAGGCAAGTGGCAAGATCAACACTCTCACGTGACACCCCTCCCTCTCCAGCCATGCATGTTAAAGTGTCTCTTGCCCTCAGTCCTCTCTCTCTGACACATAAGTGGATTCTCTCTTTACCTTTTCGTGCAGAGTCCCTCTTAGAGCCATATAACTGTCCTTATCTTTTTGTAATAGTTTATTTATTATTTCTATTTTATGTATATGAGTGTGTTGCCTGCATGTATGTAATTGTACCCGTGTCATGCAGTGCCCACAGAGGTCAGAAGAGGGTGTTGGATCCCCTGGAATGGGAGTTATAGACATTTGTTAGCTGCCATGTAGGTGCTGGGAATCAAACCCAGGTACTCTTCAAGAATAGCCAGTGCTCTTAACCACTGAGCCAGCTCTCCAGCCTCTGTTTTTCCGATCTCAATCTCCTCACAGTCACTCCATGTTTCTGCTATCCTTCAAGTTCCTTAGCTCACTGTCTCATTTTGTGTCTGCTCGATTTCACACTTTGCTCCAACACTTCCGAGAACTCTCAGCTCTCTTGATTCCTGGGACATCACTCTAAATTCCACTTCTACACCCCTGCCCACTTCTCAGTTTCCTTCAGTTGCTTTTCTCCCATGCTGGCTTCTAAATGTCAAGGCTCGGGGATGGAGAGGTGGCTCGGTTAAGACCACTGGCTGCTCTTGCAGAAGACTGGGGTTTGAGTCTCAGCACCCCATGGCAGCTAACAACTGTCTGTGACTCTAGTTCCAGGAGATCTGACACCTTCTTCTGACCTCTGAGGGCATTGCACAGCATGGGTGCACTTATATACATGCAGGCAATACACTCATATATATGTATAAAATAAAAATAATAAGTAGCCGGGCGTGGTGGCGCACACCTTTAATCCCAGCACTCGGGAGATACAGACAGGCAGATCTCTGTGAGTTCAAGGCCAGCCTGGTCTACATAGTGAGTTCCAGGAGAGCTGGGGCTACAGGGAGACCCTGTCTCAAAAAGACCAAAATAAATAAATAAATAAATAAATAAATAAATAAATTTAAAATAAACCAGGCTCCTCCCTAGACTGTATTTTTTATTTTATTTTATTTTATTTTGGTCTTTTGAGACAGGGTCTCCCTGTAGCCCCCGCTGTCCTGGAATTCACTCTGTAGACCAGGCTGGCCTTAAACTCACAAAGATTCGCCTGCCTCTGCCTCCCAAGTGCTAGGATTAAAAGCGTGTGCCACCAAGCCTGGCTAGACTGTCTTTATTAATCATTTTGTACTAATTCCCAAGTTTCCACTCTTGCTAACCAACAATCCCCAAATTTATAAACACAATTCAAATATTTCAACTGCATACATAGCAGACTTCTATTACATGCTATTCTCAGATACTGCCATCAACCTCAACATAACTAATTTCATTATATGGATCTCTCTCTCTTTCTCTCCCTTCCCTCCCCCCCCCCCTCCCCTCCTACACACACACACACACACACACACACACACACACACACACCTTTATTCTGCTACTGGAAGGAGGTATGGCTCTCCATCTGATTGCTGCAAGCTGCAGCAGGCGGTCAAGCCCGGATTTCCCAGCGCATGGCATTCTCGGCAGTCAGCAGATTACCAATTCCAGCTGCCCTAGCCTCCAGCTGTCTCATCCCCAGGCTATAACTCTGCTTCAGGCACCTGGATTATAAATCCAGTCTCCTAATATGCTTCCGGCTTTCCTCTTCCCAATCTAGTCTCCCAGTAATTTAATTGAAAATCTGATCACAGAATTCTAGGTCTTAAAAGAGAAATGAGCTTTGCAGACTCCTGGGTGCTGCATATCTATAGGGCTCTTGGCTCCTAAACCAGGATCACTAATTTTAGAAGCTGAATCTCTACATCTTGTGTAGGATAGATTAAAGGAAGGATGAATAGGGGGCTGAAGGGATGGCTCAGTGGTTAAGAGCACTTGATTGCTCTTGGACAGGACCTGAATTCCCTTCCCAACACCTATATCAGAGGGCTCACAACCACCTAGAACATCAGCTCCATGGATCTGATGTGACAGCATGGAATAGCCGAGAAGATAGGCCTGAAGGACAAAAGAAAGCCTGCGCTAGAGTTTCGCGAACTCACCCCCGCCCTCAAGCAAGGAAGGCTAGTTTCACTTCTTTTCCTCCGCGTAAGATAAGCCTCAGGATGTTCCAGCCCACAGGACATTCCAAGCTTATCTTAAACACGTTTTGCATGTCCTGCCCTTCCCCTCCTTACTTCCTACCTTTACTAACATGATAATTAGGGACTATGCTAGGAAGGGAAGGGATTGGATCAATTAGGGACTTGTAAATTAAGCCTCCTAAAAGGACCAATTAGGAAGAGACACATACCCCAGTAGGGAAGCCGGCATGGCTTATAAGCCTCTGTAAACCTGCAATAAAGTGAGCTTGAGCTGTAACACCCTGACTCGACTCCCTGTTGTGGTTACTTTCGGTTCAGCAGCGCACTTACTCTCCCCAGCCCCACTCCGTTGGGCCGACAGAGTGAAGATCTTCGGCGGCGAGGAAACTGGAGAGGGTAGTCTTTGCCTACCACCTCTCTACGACCCCCACACTGATATCCTCTTCTGACCTCCAGAGGGAACTGAACTTAGGTGCACATACCCACACATACACATAAAGTAAGAAAAATAAATACATCTTTTTCTTAAGTCAATAAATCTTTATTTAAGGGATTTCACATGAATCCTCATTCACTGTCCATCGTGGTTGCAGGTCAAGACAATCAATTGTCAAAGAAACAGCCATTCCTTAATCCAGTTGTAAATCAGTACAGTTCTTTTATCATGAATTAAGACCTTCGCAGGGCGTGGTGGTGCAAGCCTTTTTAATCCTATCACTCGGGAGGCAGAGGCAGGTGGATCTTTGTGAGTTCAAAGCCAGCCTGGTCTACAGTGTGAGTTTTAGGACATCTGGGACTACAGGGAGACCCTGTCTCAAAAAACAAAAACAAAAAAATGAAAAATAAATAAGAAAAAAAAAATTCTCCTAAAAAAAGAAAGATCGCATCTTCAAAATTCCCTACCTAAGATCTTTGGCACCCAATTTTCATTTTTTGGGGGCAGGGGTCCCTTGACAGGGTCTCTTTGTAGCTCCAGCTGTCCTGGCTACGTAGACCAGGCTGGCCTCAAACCCAGAGATCCGCCTGCCACTGCTGGGATTAAAGGTGTGCACCACCACGCCCAGCACACTTAAATATTTTTATCATCGGGCTGGAGAGATGGCCTAGCAGTTAGGAGTGCCAGCTGCTCTTGCAGAGGACCTGGGTTCGATCCCCAGCACCCACGTGGCACTCCAGTTCTGGGGGAGTCTGGCACCCTCTTCTCACCTTCGTGGCATTGCACGACACAAGTGCACAGACCTACATGCAGACAGTACATTCATACACATACAAAAATAAATAAAAATTTTTAAAAAGGTTTAAAATTTTTTTATCATCATATGTGATAATAGACCTATATTTTCTAAACCCATGTTGCCCCAGGTCCCTGTGAATACACACAGATGTATCAATTTGAAATGTAAATATATTGCCTTCTATTGCCTTCCAAGGACTTCACATGTTAAAATTATACAACCTCTGGGTACAGCTCTTACCTAGATCACTTAATTTCTTCAAATTCCTTATTCCATCACCTTATCTTATACTTTGGAGGTAAGAATAAACACGCCAAGGAACTGGCGTGGGTGAGAGAGAGAGGCGCTGTGAGGAATGGCTGCTGGGTGGATGCCGGACCAGGAGCTGGAAAGAAAGAGCGAGCAGGTGAAAGAGAGAGAGAGAGGCGCTGTGAGGAATGGCTGCTGGGTGGATGCCGGACCAATGGAAAGAAAGGGCGAGCAGGTGAGAGAGAGAGAGAGAGAGAGACACTGTAAGGAATGACTGCTGAGTGGATGCCGGACTAGGAGCTGGAAAGAAAGAAAGAGCGAGCAGGTGAAAGAGAGAGGCACTGTGAGGAATGGCTGCTGGGTGGATGAAGGACCAGGAGCTGGAAAGAAAGAGCGAGCAGGTGAAAGAGAGAGAGGGCCGGAGGATGGCTGCTGGTGGAATGCCGGAACCAAGGAGCTGGAAAGAAAGAGGCCGAGCAGGGTGAAGAGAGAGAGAGAGGGCTGGTCGAGGAATGGCTGCTGGGTGGATGCCGGACCAATGGAAAGAAAGAGCGAGCAGGTGCGAGAGAGAGAGAGGAGAGAAAGCGAGAGGAGAGAGGAGGGAGAGACTGTAGGAATGACTGCTGAGTGGATGCCGGACTAGGAGCTGGAAAGAAAGAAAAGAAGAAAGAACGAGCAGTTGTTGAAGAGAGAGGCGACTGTGGGAATGGCTGCTGGGTGGATACCGGACCAGGAGCTGGAAAGAAAGAGCGAGCAGGTGAAAGAGAGAGAGAGCGCTGTGAGGAATGGCTGCGGGTGGGAGCCGGAAACCAATTGGAAGACGAGCGAGCAGGCGTGAGAGAGAGAGAAGAGGAGAGAGAGGAGAGAGAGAAGAAGAGAGAAGACTGTAGAGGAATGGACTGCTGAGTGGGATGCCAGTGGGACTAGGGAGCCTAGGAAAGAGAAAAGAGCGGAGCAGGTGAAAGAGATGAGCGACCTGGGTTGAGGCATGGCTGCCTGGGGTGGCATGAAGGACCAGGAGCTGAAAGAAGAAGAAGAAAGAAAGGAAGGAAGGAAGGAAGGAAGGAAGGAAGGAAGGAAGAAAGAAAGAAAGAAAGACAAGAAAGAAAGAAAGAAAGAAAGAAAGAAAGAAAGAAAGAAAGAAAGAAAGAAAGAAAGAAAGAAAGAAAGAAAGAAAGAAAGAAAGAAAGAAAAAGAGTGAGCAGGTGAGAGAGAGGGGTGCTGTGGGGAATGGCTGCTGGGTGGATGCCGGACCAGGAGCTGGCTCAGCAGATTCAAAGCACTTACCACCAAGCCTGACAATGTTGATTGAGTTCAATTGCTGGTATCCACATTGTGGAAAGAGAGAAAACTGACTCTACAAATAGTTCTCTGACCTGCAAGTGCATGCTGTTGCAGGCACATACACACACACACCACACACAACCAAATAAAATAAAAATATGTAACAATTTTTGTAACTTTTAAAAATCTAGGGGCTGGGACCAAGTGTGGTGGTGCATACCTTTAATTCCAGCCCTTGGGAGGCAGAGGCAAGTAGATCTCTGTGAGTTCAAGGCCAGGCTGATCTACATAGCAAGTTCCAGGCCAGCTGGGACTACAATAGGGAGACCCTGTCTCGAAAAGACCCAAAATAAAAAATCTAGGGGTTGGAGAGATGGCTCAGCAGTTATGAGCACTGGCTGCTCCTACAGAGGCTCTAGTTTGAATTCTAGCACTCACGGGGCAGCCAGCAGCCATCCATAATTCCAGTTCCAGGGGATCTGACACTTTCTTCTGACCTCTACAGGCACTCCATGATACAGGTGCACTTACATACATGCAGGCAATATAGTTATACACCTAAAATAAAATAAAACAATAAAATAAAATCTAGGTGCCCATGACATAAGAGTTGGGTTCTCTCTCTCTCTTTTTTTTTTTTTTTTTTTTGTCTTTTCAAGACAGGGTCTCCCTGTAGCCCCAGCTGTCCTGAACTCACTCTAAAGACCAGGCTGGCCTTGAACTCACAAAGATCCGCCTGCCTCGGCCTCCCAAGCGCTAGGATTAAAGGCATGCGCCACCACGCCCAGCTCTCTGTTCCATTCTTGGATTTGGAAATAGTAAAAGATGTGATAGTTTAAAGGATCAGAGGAGTGGTTGTGCCATTGGGCGAGTGGGTATGAGCAGGGAAATTAAGGGAGAAGAGAGAACAGGAATGTACAAACCACAGCTCCACCTGCTATGATAGGACCATTCTTTTTTCATATTTAATAAACATAAAAAGATTGAGCTCAGGGCTCAGGGGATGGGGGATTCTCTTGCTTAGGAACTAACTCCTCCCCCAAAAGGAGACAATTGGAAATGAGGCTGAGATGTCTTTGTGAAATTCTCTAGTCAGTGGTAGAGAGAGAGAACTAGAATCACTTATTTTCTACTAGTCTAGGGTTAGGCTTAAGGTTTTCCTATGTTGTGACTTAACCAAAAGAACAACAAAACAAGCCATGAAATCAACACGGGCCAGGGTCAGCATTTGAATGCAAGTCTTTCTGATCCCAGAATATATGCCAGTGCCATCTATGAGCAAAAACAAGCATAAATTCTCTTCTCCAAAGGATAGTGTTTTATCTGTGCAGATGTATTTGCTCTTACGAAAATCTCTATTGAACATTCATTTTACATCAGGAACTGACCTAGATACATTGGTTCATTGTGGTTCTGCTTTGAGAGGGAGCTTTGTGAACTGCTACAGAATTTAGTGACTGTAGGGCCCCCGCCTCTGCCTCTGCTGTTGTCAGTACTGGATGGACTCCCCTGCAGGAGGACGGCCAGCACTTTCCTGGCCAGGCCTCAGAGGGCAGAAGGAGGAAATGCCACCAAGAAATCACAGCTAGACTCCAGCAGTTTCTCTCACAGAATCTTGTGTTAAAGATAAGCCTTGTTGAGTTTCTGCAGGGGATAATGGAAAGTTCTAGAGACACTGTAAAATGTACATACGGGCACAGAATTGTACACTTGATAAAATTTATATTATATGTATTTTGTCACAGCAAAACATTTTGAAGGCACTCTTAAAATTAACTTTAATTAAATTTTAATCTATTTTCTGTGTGTGTGCATGTGTGTGTACACGTATGTCAGCCAGAGCACACATGTGGATATCAGAGGACAACTTGCAGGATTTTGTTCTCTTTTTCCATCATGTATATCCTAGGATCAAACTCAGGTTGTCAGGCTTGGTAGCAAGCACCTTTACCCACTGAGCCATCTTTTGGCCCAAAATTAATTCTTTTTTTTTTTTTTTTTTTTTTTTTAAAAAATTTTTTAGGTCTTTTTTGAAACGAGGGTCTTCCTTTGAGTCCCAGCTGGCCTGAGGCTCCCTCGTAGACCAGGCTGCTGAACTCCCAGAGATCCACCTGCCTTCTCTCCTGAAGTGCTGGGATTAAAGGCCTGCGTCACCATGCCTGGCCAAAAATAAACTAATTTTTTTGTTTGTTTTGGTTTTTTTTTATTGATGCTTTGTTTATTTTCATGCTGCATCATTTTTCAATATGTTTAGGCATATTTCCCTTTCCCTTCCCCTACCCCACCCACCCCATCCCAATCATGCAATTCTGCCATAATGTCCTGCATCTTTCTCTCAGTTTTTTTTCATTTTTATAACAATAAGTGAAATTTTTTTTAANGCGGCTGAGATCCTCTGTAACTACCAATTCCAGGGAACTCCCAGTCTCAGGGGAATCAGAGACCCTCCTATTAAAAAAATAATTTTTTTTTTATTGATGCTTTGTGTATTTCATACATCATTTTCCAATTCAGTTCAGGCATATTTCCCTTTCCCTTCCCCCTACCCCACCCCACCCCATCCCAGATCATGCATTCTGCCATAATTGTCCTGCATCTTTCTCTCAGTTTTTTTTTCATTTTTTAACAATAAGTGAGAATTATTTTTTAATAGAGGGTCTTGGATTCCCCTGAACTGGAGTTCTCCTGGAATTGGAGTTACAGATGGTTCTCGGCCGCCATGTGGGTGCTGGGGATCAAACCGGGGTCCTCTGCAAGAGCAGTCAGCGCTCTTAACCGCTAGGCCATTTCTCCAGCCCCAATAAGTAAGAATTTATGAGTACAAGCATCCTTCATGTAAAACCAATTTGCAAGCAGTTGTGCCCAAACCCACACAGCCCATGGGTCCCACCATTCAGCAGGGGGGGCTTGTATGTTCAATCAAGTTGATCAAATGAGTGTCCAGACTATATTGCTGTAGTTTCACCATTCACCCCAATCGCAGCGTTTACATTCTACCATGCCCCCTCTTCCGCAGATTGTTCCCTAGGCTTAGAAAAGGGGCACAGGTGGATGAGACGCAAAAAGTCTACTTTCTCTGGAGATGAAGGGATGGAAGAAAGTATTCCAAGCAAATGGTACCAAAAAGAAAGTGGGTGTGGCTATTCTAATATCAGATAAAATAGACTTCAAAACAAATCAAAAGAGACAAAGAGGGACATTACATCTTTATTAAAGGAACAATTGACGATGAAGATCTCACAATCATGAATATATACGCACCAAACACTGGTGCACCAAACTTTATAAAGACAATTCTTCAGGATCTCAAGGCACAGATTAACCCCAGCACACTAATAGTAGGGGACTTCAATACCCCATTAAGTCCCTAGACAGATCAACAGGACAAAGGATAAACAGAGAGACAACTGAACTAAATGATACAATACACCAAATGGACCTCACAGACATCTATCGAATATTTCACCCAAACACCAGAGAATACACTTTCTACTCAATAATTTTTTTAACACATTATGCAGCATTGTTTCCAAATGTAACCCTATTGAAGGACAGAGGCAGAAGGTAGAGAGAGGGAGGGAAAGAGAGGGGAGAAGAGAAAATATGGCAGGAAAAGAAGAAGGGGAAAGGAGAAAGAGACAGAGATGCTAGAAAGAGATGGAATCAGCCCTCATTTGGAACCTTGGGAGAGACTACAATGTAGGTAGGGAAGGGTTGATTAAGCTGTCCCTGGAAAGTTATCCCTATATCCACCACCAGGGGGAGCAGTTACCTCATAGTGCTGGTATTTCAATGCACTAAGAAGCTGGCCCAGGGAAGAGACCCCTAGGCTTTCAGAGGCTTTTAATTTTTCCTCTTACTGAGAGGAAAATGGAATGTATTCTGTGCACATCATCAGATAAGCATACTCTCTAGTCCCAGCCAACTACCAGATTCTCCCACTCTTAAAAGGCCACAGAAATAGACTCCCTTACCTCACTTGGCTATAGTAACAAGGCTTTCTCCATGTGGGCTGTTGGCTGCCCACGGCATCTAGGACAGGAGCTAGACTAGCAGGTGCATGCTCAGGGACTGTGCTTAGCCCCTGCAGAAGAGGGGCTGCCTTTCTTCTGCCCCCAGCCTCAGGGCCCCTTTCACCCCTTGATCTCCTCACACACTTCACCAGCTCTCCTCTGCATAGTATCTAGACTGTGGTCCGAAAGCCTGGAGGCTGGCGCTGCCTTTGTCTGGGTTCACAGAAGCACGTTTAGAATGACTCCCACTCCTGCTTGTCCCGCTAATCTGTCTTTGTTTCATTCTCTCTGGTGTCCTCAGAGGAATGGCTGATTAAATTGAAATGAGCTGGCCTATTTTTAGTGTGCTTTAGCTATGCCCTGGGGGAGTAGCCACAGAGTTTGGAAAGAGAACCAGAAAGGCTGAAGAGCTCTGGAGTTGGCTGGTTGTTCTAGGATGAGCAGGTCCCAAGTCCCATGGGCCACATAAGGGTCTAACCTGTTCTCATGGTTGTCCAAACTGAGGATGGGGCACAAGCTGGAAGAAGGGCAATATGATCTGGATTGTGTTAGGTGTATTCCCTAGAGGGAGGGAGGCCTTTGGGAGGTGGGACCTTGAGAAAGGGCGTTAAGTCACTGGAGGCTTAGGAAGGGATTAAGTAGTCTGCATGAGACCCCAATTCGTTCTTTTTTTTTTTTTTTTTTTTTTGTCTTTTTTTTGAGACAGGGTCTCCCTGTAGCCCCAGCTGTCCTGGAACTCACTCTGTAGACCAGGTTGGCCTTGAACTCACAAAGATCCGCCTGCCTCTGCCTCCTGAGTGCTAGGATTAAAGGCGTGCACCACCACGCCCGGCTCCAATTCGTTCTTTTAAGAGGTTATGAAAGAGCAAGACTGGCTTCTGTCTTACCTAGGATCTGTCTCACAGTCACCACAACCATGAGGCCACCCACCACGGAGTTCTTGCTAGAAGCTGAACACACGCCAGTGCCTGAGCTCTGACTTATAAACCTCCCAAACTGAGATAAACATATTTCCTTTATAAAGTTCCTGGCCTGACTTATTTTGTTATAACACCTGAAAAGCAACTAATACAAAGGAGATGAGTTCTCCTGGATGTTCTTAATCCGCATTATCCTAGAACTGAAAGGAGTTCAACTAAGCTAATCCCATTGTCTTGTTGCAAAGTTAGAGCAGCAACAGATTTCAAATAACAACTGTTCTTGGGAGATGGCACAGAGAGCAGTGAGGAAGTAGCGAGGGGCGGGTCAGTGCTCTTAACCAGTGAGCCATCTCCCCAGCCCCAACATTTATTGCTCTTGCAAAGGATCCACATTTGGTTCCCAGCACCCACAAGGTGGCTCACAATTCCCCATAACTCCAGTTCCACAGGATCAGGCACCTTTTTCTGTCTTCCTTCAACACTAGATGCACATGCAGTACACATGCACGCATGCGGTAAAACACCCGTGCACATCAATGTTTTTTAAGTACTTTTTGGATAAGGCATGGTGGTGCACACCAGCACTTGGGAGGCAGAGGCAGGTGGCCTGGCCTACATAGTGAGCTCTAGGCCAGCCAGGCCTATGCAGAGAAACCCTGTCTCAAGGGAAAAAAAATAGTATTGATTGATGTTGAAAGAAACTGTCTACTGTGCTGTACTTACTGCTTGCCTCTCTCTGGATTTACCAGACAGCCTTCTGCAGTTGTCTCAAGGTCGTTCCAGTCTTCCATCCTCACAAATAACAGCCATGAGCATAGACGTCCATCTTCACTGCACTCCACATCCTAGGTTACTATTTCAGACAGCACCAATCATCCTCCCTTGACCTCTGGCTCCTGTTTACACTTGGCCAGGGAGAGAGAGGCATGGGAGCAAATGAACGGGCTCGGGTTAAGTCAGCATATTTATTCTCTTGGCTCCTCACATTGTCTATCAGGGCCCACTTCTTCCACCAAAGCATCTGCCACAAGAGGCATCAGCAGGAGTTACAGGTGGATGTGAACCACCCAAAGTGGGAGCTGAGGACCGTCGAGTTCCTCTCCAAGAGCAGAAAGTGCTCTTTTTTTTCTTTTTTTGTTTTTTTGTCTTTTCGAGACAGGGTCTCCCTGTAGCCCCAGCTGTCCTGGAACTCACTCTGTAGACCAGAAAGTGCTCTTTAACAGCTAGGCTATTTCTCCAGCCCCTTCACTATCCCTTAACAGCTTTCTGGAATGCAGTCCACATTCTGTAAGCAGATTTTGAATTGCTCCATCTTAGGCAATTAGACCTAGCACCTGCTTGGGAAATGTTTTCTTTTTTTGTTGTTGTTTTTTTAAATTTATTTATTATTTCTTATGCGTATGAATGTACTATCTGCATGTAGATTGGTGCACCCATGTCGTGCAATGCCACAGAGGTCAGAAGAGGGTGTCGGATTCCCCTGGAACTGGAGTTAAAGACAGTTCTTAGCCGCCATGTTGGTGCTGGAAATTGAACCCAGGTCCTCGGCAAGGGCAGTCGGCGCTCTTAACCACTGAGCCATCTCTCCAGCCCTGGGAAATGCTTTCTACCATTGCCACAGCTTTGTGCCAACAACAGGCTCCATAACCTGCTCTGTCTTGGCTGTGGGTTCTAACTTGACTCAGTCAAGTTTATTGATTAATTCCCTAGGACCTTGAGCGTTTCTGCCTATGTCCCTGACCTTCACTGATTTCTTAAATTTCTCAACCAAGGAAAATAGACATTTTCCTGTGGCCTTAGGAGTAAATTCCATGGAGTTTGAAGTGTTAAAATAGTTCTTGGAACTCACTCTGTAGACAAGAGATCCACCTGCCTCTGCCTCCTGAGTGCTAGGATTAAAGGCATGCACCACCACGCCCAGCAAAATAGTTCTTAAAAATCTCAAACTAGGGGCTGGAGAGATGGCCTGGTGGTTGAGAGTGCCGACTGTTCTTGCAGAGGACCTAGGTTCAATCCCCAGCACCCACAAGGCGGCTGAGGGCTGTCTTTGGCTCCAGTTCCAGGGGAATCCGACACCTTCTTCTGACCTCCGCAGCACTGCACAATACGGGTGCACAGACCTACATGCAGACAGTACATTCATACACATACAAAATAAATTAAAAAAAAAAAATCTCAAACTATGCTGGGCATGGCACACGCCTTTAATCCCAGCACTTGGGAGGCACTGCACAACACAGGTGCACAGACCTACATGCAGACAGTACATTCATACACACACAAAATAAATTTTTAAAAAATTAAAAAAAAAATCTCAAACTATGCTGGGTGTGGTGCACGCCTTTAATCCCAGCACTTGGGAAGCAGAGGTGGATGCATCTCTGTGAGTTCAAGACCAGCCTGGTCTACATAGTTCCAGGATAGCTGGCACTAAAAGGAGACCTTGTCTCAAAACGACCAAAAAATCCTCAAACCATGACAGGCATGGTGGTGCACATCTTTAATCCCAGCACTCAAGGCAGAGGCAGGCAGATCTCTGAGTTCAAGGCCAGCCTTGTCTACATAGAGAGTTCCAGGATAGCTGGGATTGCAGGCATCTCAAAAAAGACAAAAAACAAAACAAAAAAAAAACTCTGACCAGTTATATATACAAGTTTGACTGTTTTGTTTAGTTTTTTTTTCCCCCTTTTTTTGGTCTTTTCGAGACAGGGTCTCCCTGTAGCCCCAGCTGTCCTGGAACTCACTCTGTAGACCAGGCCAGCCTTGAACTCACGAAGATCTGCCTGCCTCTGCCTCTGGAGTGCTAGGGTTAAAGGCGTGTGCCAGCACGCCTGGTTTGTTTGGATTGTGGATAAGGTGAAGGAGAGGCATGATCTGTGTCTTTAAAGGTTAAGCCCCTAGTCAGGAAGTATACAATGGGCCCCACCTTTCAAGCAGGTCTCCACACCAGCCAGCCAAGGCTCCTAAAGGCCACTGCAGCAGTGGCTCTTATTCCTGTGCCTCCCTTGCACAAGACCTGCCTCCGTGTAGCAGCAAGTTCCCTGTCCCTTCATGACTTCTGGCCCTTAACCAGCCAACCACTGCAAGGAGCACTCGCCCAAGCTCAATACATGTGGCAGTTTTCTCAGCAGGTAGATATGCGCAATGGAGCTCTCTTCCCAGGGTCCTTCCCCAACAGCTCAGAGAACACAGGTCTGCACAAGGTCTTCAGCTTTTGAATCATTTAACGTAGTTCTGGGACTTCATACAAAGACCAGTTCCAGAGCGAAATCTCCCAGGAGGTCTCACTGTGTGCTATCCTAGATTTCGCAGAAGCAGGCTAGACACATGCTGCCTAAAAGGAAGCTGAGCCTAGAAAGGAAAAAGTCCACCAGCCCACGTCCCTGGAGAGGGAGGGGAGGGGGAGAGACAGCCTTGCTGAAGATAGGTTCTGACATTCTGAGCTGGGTGGCCAGGGGGAGGGAAGAAGGTATGAGTGGAGAGGGGGCAAAAGATGGGAGAAAATAGTTGTGTGTGTGTGTGTGTGTGTGTGTGTGTTGGTATTATAGAAACAGCATTGGCCAAATATTAAGATTTGAGGGGCTGGAGAGATGGCCTACCGGTTAAGAGCGCCAACCGCTCTTACGGAGGTCCTGGGTTCGATCCCCAGCACCCACATGGCGGGCTGAGAACCATCTGAAACTCCAATTCCAGGAGAACGCCATTTCCAGGGGAATCCGACACCCTCTTCTGACCTCCGCGGCATTGCATGACACAGGTGCACAGACTTGCATGCAGACAGTACATTCATACACATACAAAAATAAATAAATTAAAAAAAAAAAAAGATTTGGTCAGGGAGCTCTTGCCAAGCTTTGACTCTTCAACATGCCTGCCCACATTGCCCCAACACATGCCATCCTCCATGTGCCAGCTGCTGGATGAGAGAGCCTTGCCCGAGACAAAGTCCAACCCTTCAGCTCCCTCCTGACCCTGTTCCTCTTGTCCCTTAGGCTCCATAAAGAAGAGCTAGCACCCCATACATGGGTCTTCGCATGCTAGGAGAGACACCCGAGCGGGGAGATTACCCAAGCACTGTTTTTAACCAGCCTCGGCTCATGTGACAAACTAGTGTCCAGGCAGGGGACGCAGAGCTATTTATCTCCTCCAGGGTTCTTCTCAGGCGAAGCTGGCGAGGCAGGGCTTTCTTGTCCTGTTTAAGCCCCAGCTGGTACTAATCAGCTGCCCAAGCCTTGGCCTTTCCCGCTCCCAAGCTATTTATAAAACTATTTGGTAGCCTTGAAGAGCTGAACCTGTCCCACATATTCACCTCTGTTTCAGGTCTGACAGGGTTCATTGTGGGGATGGAAATGAACGGTGTTGTTGATGTTAACAACTAAACAAAGCAATACAATTGGCTGCTGAGGTAGCCAGAAAGAGAAGAGAGGTAGGGACCCCAGAGCCTGCTGCTCCCTCCTCTAGTGATTCTTTACATTGCTACCTTGAGGTGCAATCTGTTTGCTGAAGAAACAGCAAGGCTCAAACGTCTGCTCTGAAATCGAGGTGGGAGAAGCCTCGGGGATACCCCATCTCTTCTTCACAGCCAGCAGCGGTGATGCAGACTCCAGCAGTGAACAGCATGTCTGCCTGACTCTTCATACTTACCATCTTCTCTTCCCTCCCTCAGAACTCAAGCCTAGAGTGTGCTTCAGACTGACGATGTCTCTTTGAAAACTCCCCCTTTTCTGCATCACTTGCAGACTTCTACAAATCTTAAAATCAGAGTAGCATGTAGATAACTTGGTGACCTTTTCTCCAAACCTATTGCCTGGCATTGTTGAGCTCCTAACACATGCTGCTACCCACGCCCTTCTCCTTCACCAGTGTTCCCTGCGTATACACTGGCAGCTCCTCAGGTCACTGCGGAAAGAACAGGGGCATCAGGACAAGACTGCACATTCCTGCTCAGAAGATCAGAGGTTAAGTTACTTTGGGCCAGGGTCCTGCCCTAGGGATAAATCGGAATTCTGTAGCATTCAGACTGGGCATCCTGGGTCTGCTCCAAATCAGCTCATCAACAGCCAAAATGCAAGAGCACAGAAGGTAGAAGGCGACCCTAAGCCTCACCCTGGCCTGAGTGTGGCCTCAGCGTGGCCTCAGCCTGGTCTCAGCCTGGTCTCCTGGTCTCAGCCTGGTCTCAGCCTGGTCTCCTGGTCTCAGCCTGGTCTCGGCCTGGTCTCAGCCTGGTCTCCTGGTCTCGGCCTGGTCTCAGCCTGGTCTCAGCCTGGTCTCCTGGTCTTAGCCTGGTCTCAGCCTGTTCTCAGCCTGGTCTCAGCCTGGTCTCCTGGTCTCGGCCTGGTCTCAGCCTGGTCTCAGCCTGGTCTCCTGGTCTCGGCCTGGTCTCAGCCTGGTCTCCTGGTCTCCTGGTCTCAGCCTGGTCTCAGCCTGGTCTCCTGGTCTCGGCCTGGTCTCCGCCTGGTCTCAGCCTGGTCTCCTGGTCTCGGCCTGGTCTCGGCCTGGTCTCGGCCTGGTCTCAGCCTGGTCTCCTGGTCTCGGCCTGGTCTCGGCCTGGTCTCCTGGTCTCCTGGTCTCAGCCTGGTCTCGGCCTGGTCTCCTGGTCTCGGCCTGGTCTCCTGGTCTTGGCCTGGTCTTGGCCTGGTCTCCTGGTCTCAGCCTGGCCTCGGCCTGTTCTCAGCCTGGTCTCAGCCTGGTCTCCTGGTCTCGGCCTGGTCTCAGCCTGGTCTCCTGGTCTCAGCCTGGTCTCAGCCTGGTCTCGGCCTGGTCTCGGCCTGGTCTCGGCCTGGTCTCAGCCTGGTCTCCTGGTCTCGGCCTGGTCTCGGCCTGGTCTCAGCCTGGTCTCCTGGTCTCGGCCTGGTCTCGGCCTGGTCTCGGCCTGGTCTCCTGGTCTTAGCCTGGTCTCAGCCTGGTCTCGGCCTGGTCTCGGCCTGGTCTCCTGGACTTAGCCTGGTCTCAGCCTGGTCTCGGCCTGGTCTCAGCCTGGTCTCCTGGTCTTGGCCTGGTCTCGGCCTGGTCTCCTGGTCTTAGCCTGGTCTCAGCCTGGTCTCGGCCTGGTCTCAGCCTGGTCTCCTGGTCTCGGCCTGGTCTCGGCCTGGTCTCGGCCTGGTCTCAGCCTGGTCTCCTGGTTTTGGCCTGGTCTTGGCCTGCTCTCAGCCTGGTCTCGGCCTGCTCTCAACCTGGTCTCAGCCTGGTCTCCTGCTCTCCTGGTCTTGGCCTGGTCTCAGCCTGGTATCAGCCTGGTCTCAGCTTTATTTCATGCATTCACATCAGGTTTTTGCCTCTGGACTGACAATTCCCTCCTGGATAGTAAAATGTAGTAAACATGCCTGTGGCCCTCAAGGCTATTTTTATTGTTGCCTTCTAGCCTGAGAGGGTTTTTATTTGTTTTTATGTATGAATGTATTTCCTACATTTATGTAAGTGCACCTGTGTTGTGCAATGCTAATACAGGTCAGAAAAGGGAGTGGGATCCCTGGAACTGGTTGTCAGCTGCCATGTGGGGGCCTCTGTAGGAGCAGCCAGTGCTCTTAACCAGCGAGCCACTGTCCCACCCCCTTATTTATACTTATGCATTTGAGCATTTTGCCTGCATGTATGTAAGTGCGGTCATGTTTTGCACTGCCCACAGAGGCCAAGAGGAGGCATCAAATCCCCTGGAACTGGAGTTATATGGATGGGTGTTAGCTGCCAAGTGGCTGCTGGGAACCTAACCCTGGTTCTCCGTAAGAGCAGCCTCTTATCTGCTGAGCCAGCACTCAGGCCACAGGCCTGATAGGTTTTTGATGGCACAAGAAGCCATGGGAGGGCGGGGGAAGGGGGGGGTGAGTGGGTGGGAAAGTGCATCGGGATGGCTCAGCAGGTGAAAGCACTAGCTATGCAAACCAAACCTTACAACTCTGGAGCCTCCCCAACAGCTGGGTGTGGTGGCATAT
Source organism: Rhizomys pruinosus (assembly GCA_009823505.1). NCBI lineage: Eukaryota > Metazoa > Chordata > Mammalia > Rodentia > Spalacidae > Rhizomys > Rhizomys pruinosus. The sequence goes on from VZQC01002611.1 coordinate 1,266,468, forward strand.
CTGTAAGCCTGGCACTCTCTAAGATGGAAGGCAGAACAGGAAATGGAAGAATCTCCCAGAAGCTTGAGAACCAGCTAACCTGGAGTAGTTAAGCAGCAGAAACAAGAGACTGTGCCTCAATGAGGGAGAGAAGCAACTCCTAGAAGCTGTTCTCTGTCTTCCATGTATATACCATGGCATAGGTGTGGCTTCACTTACGCACACACACACAATTCTTTTCTGAAAGAAGCCACGAAGGTATGCAGGTTTAGAAAATTTTAAGTCCTACTTAAGGCCAACTATTCCTTTAAAATCTGCCTGCCCTGGCAGGAGTGAGGTTTTTTTTTTTTTTAACTTTTATTTTATTTATTTATTTATTTATTTATTTATTTATTTGAATGTATTGTCTGCATGCTGGTTTGTGCACCCGTGTCATGCAATGCCACGGAGGTCAGAAGAGGGCGTCGGATTCCCCTGGAACTGGAGTCACAGATGGCTCTCAGCCGCCATGTGGGTGCTGGGGATCGAACCCGGGTCCCCTGCAAGAGCAGTCGGCGCCCTCAATCGCTAGGCCATCTCTCCAGCCCCAGGAGTGAGTTTCTTTCACACTCAGTGACTTCACAGAATATGGGCAGGTTCATATCCAGCGTTAGGCCAAGTTCTGAATAAAAGAAAGCTGGGGGACAATTCAAGGGTGCAGAAGGCAGCCTCTCAGCTCACTGTCCAGCTAGCTGCTGTTGGCAAGCCAATAGTGTGGCACAGATCAGAGAAAACAGGCTTTTGCGGAGCTGCCTGCAGAACCCTGCACACTGCTGCCCTCTCCCATTTATTCCATTCTCAGGGTTTAAAATGTACCCCCTAAGACGGGCGTGGTGGCTCACGCCTTTAATCCTAGCACTTGGGAGGCAGAGGCAGGCAGATCTTTGTGAGTTCAAGGCCAGACTGGTCTACAGAGTGAGTTCCAGGACAGCTGGGGCTATGGGGAGACCCTGTCTTGAAAAGACAAAAAAAAAATGTACCCCCTAGATCAGTGTCCAGGCTTAAGTTCCTGAAGTTCCCAACGAACTGCATTCCTTGTAGCTGGTTGTTAAGACTTCATCTGCCAGTGAAGCCTGGGCCATGGGGGCCTTGAGATGAGTCCAGTGGGCAAGCCGACAGTCAGGGACCCCCAGGAGACGGCCATGCCTCAGACCCATGTCCTCTTCAGGCCTTGACAGGAGCACTGACGAGTCTCCGGAAGGTTCTCTGCTTCATTTCCCTTCCCGGCTCCCCTGTGCCGACTTCATCACTGCCATCTAGCGGGAGGCTAGACCTGAACATTGTCCAGTACTGCAGAGTGGCTGGTTCTCCACCCCGATCTCCAGTAAGACACTTGAGGGAGTTTAGGTTTCTTTCTTTCTGCCTTGGTTTTGAAACAACTATGAGATGCTAGAAAATTCTCATAGCAATAGATTTTCACTTACAAACAACCACCAAATCACCTAGGAAGAGAGAATATTGGCTCAATGCCAAGCTGCATTTTCCAGGGGAAGCCAGTATGAACAATGACAGAATCCCACGACGACAACCTAACCCAAACCCAAGCTGTAGAGGCTGAGTTCAACTGAAGCAGCCACAGAGCACCATTCAACCTGACTTACGGCTCTGCTTTCTTTCCCTCTGTTTGCATGGTGGTAAAGGAACTGAAGTCTCTGCTTACTGCAGGGACTGCAGCACAGCCATGAATGAGCTCCAGTAAGAAGCACAGCATCTCCTTCAAAGTCTAGACAATCTATGTTACCTCTGGTCTATCTTGGGGGGTTATGGACTTCTGGGACCACAGAGCTTTTAAGCCTTACACGGATGAGTTCACTGTGACACTTAAGAAACTTTTCCTCTTCTTACCATAATCAACAGATTTCCAACAGTAGGGAGATGGACATGGAGCCAATTTCTCCACCAAAGCTTCAGAAAAGTAAGCCCTAAAGAGCCGTGAGCCAGTCAGCCAGGTTATGAATTCAGTCCAAGATGAGATGAGATCATTGTGATCACTGACCTTCTTGCCCATGGTGTCCTGTGGCAGGGCATAATTACCTGCAGCATCTTCCTTGCCTGTGATGAACTATCGAGGTGGAATTGCTGGTGTTCCAGAAGGGTAAGAGTCCATTCGTGGTGGGCAGGCCTGGTAGTAAGTAGCAGGCATGATGCCAGGAGCTGAAAGCTGAGAGCTCCTACTTTCAACAGCAAACAGAGTCTGTAGCCCAGTTGGAAGTGAGGTGGGGCTACAGACTTGTGAAGCCCACCCCCACTGACAAGCTTCCTCCAGCAAGATTGCACCTCCTGAGTGTTCCACGACCTTTCCTGAACATCACCACCAACTGAGGACACAGTCTTTAAATGTTTGCACCTATGGGAGACATGTCTTTTTTTTTTTTTTTTTGCGGTTCTTAGCCTCAGCCTTTAACAGCTGCGCTATCCCCCAGCCCTGTCTTTTTTGTTTGTTTTTGTTTTTTGAGACAGGGTCTCCCTGTAGCCCCAGCTGTCCTGGAACTCACTCTGTAGACCAGGCTGGCCTTGAACTCACAGAGATCCGCCTGCCTCTGCCTCCTGAGTGCTGGGATTAAAGGCATGTGCCACCACGCCCAACTTTAAAGATGGTTCTTAGCAGCCATGTGGGTGAGGGGAATTCAACCGGGGTCCTCTGCAAAAGCAGTCAACGCTCTTAACCACTGAGCCATCTCTCCAGCCCCCTCTGTCTGTCTGTCTTTTTAAGGACAGTGTTGTTTCCTGTTTTTATGATTTTGAGCTAAAGGTCATGGGAAGTTAGTGTGAGGAGGGGTTTCTCATTTTCACATTGTCGCTTAGTAATTTTACATCTTGTCTGCAAAGTTACTTGAAACCTCAGTTGTATTATTTGTAGAATGTACATAATATCTTTCTCACAGGGTCACTAGGAGAAATCATGAGACAGAGTGATAAATGCCTGATGTGCTACTGAAAAAAACAAAAAAAAACAAAAAACAAAAAAAACCACTTTTCTCATTAAAACTAGTAGATACAATTGAGAGTTGGAAAGATCCAGAAGTAAAATATTTTATATTCCTGGACTCTAGGAAGTATATTATCAAGAGGGATGGGTTGAAATAAGGATATTGAAAATAGTTATGAAAAGTAGGAGGCAGCTTCCTGGTAGAGCACGACTCTCCCTGGATTTGCCATCCCTTGGCGTGGCGCTTCCTCACTGTGTACTGGTACAGACCCAGGGACCCTATCTTGCTGTCTGCACTTGCTATATACAGGGGGCTACACACTACAGACAGATCATCTCCAGGAGGCTGAGGAGCTGGAGGAAGACATGATTGGGCCATTCCGCATGCTTGAAAGGATACAGACTTAGCTTTAATTCCCAGAGGGAAAAAGCATATAGGGCCTATAGGGCAGTCACTGTTACCTCCCCACCTTCTGTGCTAATGGCATTAGATAACAGATGCAAAAGAATTAAAAATAAAGGACGATTTCCCATGAATCACTAAAGCAGTAGTCTGTCAGTAAACCTTAGAACTATGTATCCTGCCGGGCGTGGTGGTGCACGCCTTTAATCCTAGCACTTGGGAGGCAGAGGCAGGCGGATCTTTGTGAGTTCAAGTCCAGCCTGGTCTACAGAGTGAGTTCCAGGACAGCTGGGACTACAGGGAGACCCTGTCTTGAAAAAAAAGAACAACAACAACAACAACAACAACAACAAAAAAGAACTACGTATCAACTGCTACCTAAAATTCGACATTGGACTGGAACTGCAAACTAAAGCAAAACAGAAAGGTAATTCAACATGAATGGCTCCCACAGTCTGAAGCTCTTTCCTAGTTGAAATTCTTATTTACTATTTTGGTTTATGGGTACAAAATAAGCCCTGTCTTCACAGATTAAAACATCACCAAACTAAAATCTAACTTTAGCCAATTACCTATCTGCCCCAAAGGCCCTTCAACACACAGGAATAAAGCACACTAAGGCAGTCCCAGTGAATCTCCCTTGTCCTCACCCCTATGGGTTGTAGAATACTTCCATCATTAGGTACGGTTGTGTTTTCTTTTACATTATTACCAGCTGTGACCCACTGGACCAGAAGGAAGTGTCATCATGTAACCTTCATCTTACCCACAACAAGACAGCAGAGTACACAGATCAGTTTACAAGGTAAGCCCTGGTTTGGTACATGGAATATCATGAATGAGCATATATGGCCTGTTAATTCAGAGCTTCATGAAGATACTCCAAGACACACGTGCAGTCTGAAGCTCACATGTATGCTAAGGAGAAATCATGACAATACTTGATGTGAAAGTATACATACAACAGTCTAATAAATGACAAAGCATTAGGTGAATTAATCTCCCATGTTGAAAGAAAAAAATGTTATCTTAGGAATGAAATAAAAACAATTTTTAAAATTTATTTATTATTTTTCTTATGTGTATGAGTGTTCTGTCTGCATGTAGGTTTGTGCACCCGTGTTGTGCAATGCCTCAGAGGTCAGAAGAGGGCATTGGATTCCCCTGGAACTGGAGTTAAAGACGGTTCTTAGCTGCCTACATGTAGGTGCTGGGAATCGAACCCAGGTCCTCTGCAAGAGCAGTCAGCGCTTTTAACTGCTGAGCCATTTCTCCAGCCCCAATAAAAACAATTCTTAACTGAACTTTCATCATGCTGATAATATGGAAAGTGAATTTTTTGTCAATTTAGTAAGGCAATTAATTTGGTCTGTTTAATAAAAATAGCTGGTATAAAAAATGCCAGAGAACAATCCAGTAATTAAACCAGTCTGCATCATTGCCCTGCAACAGGGCATCACTGCCCTGCAACAGTGCATCATTGCTGTGCTATGGTGTTGAGAGACACAGGGAGGGATGCCGGGCATGGTGGTGCACGCCTTTAATCCTAGCACTGGGGAGGCAGAGGCAGGTGGCTCTTTGTGAGTTCAAGGCCAGCCTGGTCTACAGAGTGAGTTCCAGGTCAGCTGGGGCTACAGGGAGACCCTGTCTCAAAAAGAAAACAAAAACAAAAACGGACATACTGTCCCCAAACCTGAGTCACTGCAGAAGGCAGGCCAGCCAATGCCAATGACTCTGCTCTGCCGTCCTTTCTTAGTTGCCAAGTCTAGGCAGAAATGTACCCATCCACCTCTAGAACTTTCTATAGCTTGTACAATGCATGGGTGGTGTATAACCTTTCACCCAGCCCAATTTCAGTGACCTCACAGTCCAGTCATTAAACAGAAACAGAGTGCATGCCAGTGTTGGCCTCAGCCGCCTCCCTGTCCAGAGTCCTGGCTCAGTGTTGGCTGACCAAGACTGCTCATGAAAACAAACACACCCAGGCTGTCCCTTGTGGTACGTGATCCTTTCAACTGTCTGCTCAGGAGAGCGCGTTTTCCACACTGATAACAGGCAAAACCACCTCAACATATGCTCTGTCTAGATAACATGGCAGATCTAATTTCTCCAGCACTGAGAGAAGCCAGTCAGTTACATAGTTCTAAAGGAGCTTTGAACAGGAGTAAATAAGCTTAAATTTGATCTTGATGACAAACGGACCAAGATTTCCTCCTTTGGAAGTGGCCATAGCCTGTCTGAGGCCACTTGCCTATGGCCTTTTTGCTTGATGGGAGGGTTGTTTATCCTCACTCTCCACACCAGAGCTCTGGCAGTCACAAATACTTCTGGATGAGGCCAAAATTCCCTTAGGGGGATTCCCTTAGTCTTAGGGCTCCCCTTCTCTTCTGGTCACTGCGGTACCCAAAGAAAGAGTCCCAAAACTCATCTCACACCTAGCTCTGAAGAACAATGTTCAAGTCAGAATGTGGGTACATGTCTGTTCCAGAGGCCAGGACAGGAAAACAAGAAAGACAGAAGCAAGGTCTGGTAGCACACGCCTTTAATCCCAGTACTTGGGAGGCAGAGGCAGAGGCAGAGGCAGAGGCAGGCAGATCTCGTGAGTTCAAGGCCAGCCTGGTCTACATAGGGAGTTCCAGCTGGGGCTGGGGGATACATGATACAGGGAGACCCTGTCAAAAAAAAAAAAAAAAAAAAAAAAAAGAGTGCAAAGCAGCGGCAGCAGTGAGTTACTTGTTTCTGTCTCACCTCCACCCTTCCAGTAATACATCCGGTACCAGCTGCTTGTCTTCCAACTTTCCCTGCTCAAAAAGGCTGCTGAAGGGAACATGACCAATGAAAGTATTATCACCAGTTTTGGATTATTTTCTTGCACCTCGAGCTCAGAGTCCTGGGAAGTGCTTGTGTTTAATGTGCAAGGATGGTACATTACAGCGCAGGTGGCGGGAGCATGCAAGCATGTGAACTTCTGAGCTTACCTGACAGTGATAGCTTAGTCAAGAGTCCAGGGCAACACAGCAGGTACACTGGCCACAGACAACCAAGGAGTGGAGGACTGCAGCATTCCTGCTGATCCTACCTTTGACACTGTGGGTCATTTGAGGCTATTGAATACCTGTGCTAGCTTTCTGTCACCGTAACAAATGTCTGAGGAAAGGTCTGTCGTGGTGCTCAGTTCAGAGATTTCAGTCAATTGACTGGCCCAGTTGTTTTAAGCCTGAGGTGTCACATTACAGTAGTGTGTGTAGCAGAACAAAGCCTTTCACTGTCAAGCGAAGGGACCATCAGGTCAGCAGTTAAAAGAGGAAGGTCCCCTAGTCCCCTTAAGAGCATGCTCCAATGAACTAACACTTAAACCCAGGGCCCATCTCGTTTAAGATTCCACTGCTCCTAACAGTGTCAAGGGCTAGGGAACAAATATTTAACACATTGGCCTTTGGGGAAAACTTATCCAAACCACAGCACTACTTTCGGGATGATTTGGTAAACTGATGGTGTCTGTAAACCACTTTGAGTACCCAGGAAATGAAGCAAAATAGTAAAGACAACACCATAAAGAGAATTAAGAACTGAACAGCAGTGACAACTGTCCAGATGACAAACAGCTTTGAGATGCTTCACCACCCCACGCTCTGTTGTGAGTCCTTTCACCTAGAATGAGCCCAGAGAATGGCCTGCTGGGTCAAGAGTTCTAACTTTGCTTTGCATCCAAGACTGCCACAGCCCAAATTACCCTCCCAGAACAGATGCTGAGGGAGACAAGGGGTGAGGAATAGTCAGCATATATATTTTTAGAATATCTTCTATCTTGAAAGAGACATAAGAATAATACACAGGTTTCAAGTAGCTCTGACGATAATAACAAAGATGCACTGACCTATAAAAAGTCATTTAATGTATACTACAGATGGCCAATACAAGCTGGTTAGATAATTAGCCCTTGAAGAGTTCTTTTATAGTCATATAAAAATGTTTTGCCTTCTTTAAAAAAAAAGTTTAGTCTAACAAAAACATATCCATCAATGAATGGGCTTGAATTTTTTCATCTGCATGTTTGCAAGGTATTTAAAAATTACAAACATATGCATCTCTGAGCGGTCCATTAGCTAATCAGTTTTGGCAATACACTGCACAGAGGTATACTACTGCTGGTTTCGGACATTAGATTAGCTTTGAGTTTACTGGCTATTCCAACAACTGGAGGCAGTTTGGAACCCAGTCCCTGGAAAGCGTTTGTAGGATTAACTACCCATTTTCCTGACATCTTGTCCATGATGAGAGGTCTGGGGACACATTTGATAATCCAAGGGTGTCTTAATGCTTGAGCTGGGGTGAGACGGGCACAGGGGTCCCACTGAAGACATCTCTTCAAAAACTCTATGAACAGATAGTCATCACACCCTTTGAGTGCCGTCCCCCAGTCTTTGCTGCCTGGGGGACCCCGCTTTTTACCCCTGCGTGAGCAACCCCCTACAAGTACAACTCTCCCATCTGCCTGAGTTGTCACAGAGCAGTAGCGAGGTAAGCCCTTGGAGTTGATAAAATACTTGGCACGTTTGGATTGTTCCAGAAGTTTTGCTGGCGGCATCCCCAGCAGCTCTATCATGCAGGCCAACTGGTCCCCTTCATCCTCTCCAGGGAACAGAGGCTGTCCTGTCAAGAGCTCTGCCAGGATACAGCCAAAACTCCATATGTCAATGGGTGTGCTGTAGCGGCACCCTAAGATGATTTCTGGAGCTCTGTAGAAACGAGACTGGATGTATGTATAGAGCTTCTGATACTCGAAGCAGCTAGACCCGAAGTCAATGACCTTGGTTGCACTGCGCCCGTGGTGCTTCAGGAGAATGTTTTCTGGCTTTAGGTCACAGTGAATGATCTTATTTTTGTGAAGAGCATCTAAGGACTGCAAGATGGACTCAGCAAACTTTCGAACCAACTGGATGCTAAAACCCTGAAACTTGTTTTTTTTAATGAGCTCATACAGGTCTATACTTAGCAATTCAAAGGCCATGCACACATGGTTCCGGAAGGTGAAACTTTCTAGCATGTGGATAACATTCATGCTACCAGTTTTGTCCTGTTTTTTAAGATGCTCCAAAATCCGGATCTCCTCAGCTGCTTGACGATGAAATCGTTTCTCATTGCGTACCATTTTCAGGGCCACATACTGTCGAAGTTTGTGATCATAGACACGGGCCACCTGTCCAAAACTCCCCCTGCCAATAACTTTCAACACTTCGTAGCGGTAAGCTAGGTGGTCTCTAGGCACATGAATATAAGCCCCATCTGCATCATCATAGCCCCCATTATTGGGACCACCAATAATTCCTTGCCGTTTTTTGGCATTTGGACCCACGAAGTATATTTCTGGATAGCTGATGATCTCTAGCTTCTCATAAGCAGTCAGGTGATGTTTATACTGCTTCAGAGCTTGCTCAGGAGTCAGAGGTACCACTTTTGCAGGTTTGGAGGAACTGCTGGATTTCACTGTATTCAAGCTTTCTAAACTTTTCCCCTGAGAAACAGGAAGAGAGGACTTCTCAGAGTTGTTGATGCCATTTGACTGAAGAGTATTGGGTCTTCTGCTACCAAAATCTTGAAACAGCTGTTCTACCTTCATCTCACCTCCATTTACAAAGTGCTGTGTATGATCTCTTGTTAACTGCTCAGTGATAATCTATGAAAGAGAAATTCACAGTATGTTAAAGTCACCAGAGAGGCGCACGCCTTTAATCCTAACACTTGGGGAGGCAGAGACAGGTGGATCTTTGTGAGTTCAAGGCCAGCCTGGTCTACATATTGAGCTCCAGGCCAGCTTGGGACTGTCTCAAAAAAAAAAAAAAAAAAAAAAAGAAAAAGATGACAAGACTCTTCCCCTCTAGCTGAACAATATCAAAACATGTCAGTCATATTTATTTTAAGGTTTACAGAATCAAATAGAGATCTGGGGAGATGCCAGTGGGTAAGACAAGTGCAGTGCAAGTGTAGAGGACCTGGGTTCAGATCCCAGTGCTACAAAAAAGCTGCTCGTGTGTCTATAGCCCCAGTGTAGTGGGGGAGGGGCCCTGGACCTTCCTGGCCACCAGTCTAGCTCTGGATTCAGGGAGAGATCCTGTCTCAAAGGAATAAGCCATTGGGCTGGAGAGATAGCCTAGAGGTTAAGAGCACCGACTGCTCTTGCAGAGGACTCGGGTTCTCCCCAGCACCCACATGGCAGCTAAAACCATCTGTAACTCCATAATGGCAGCAACTGGGAGACTCCAGTTCCAGGGGAATTCGATACCCTCTTCTGACCTCTGCAGCACTGCACGACATGGGTGCACAAACCTGCATGCAGACAGTACACTCATACACATACAAAAATAATAAAATAAAAAAAAAAGGAATAAGCCAAAGAGTGTTAGAACTGGACAGCTGATATTCTCCTCTGGCAAGTAAGCATGCACATGCTCACGCTCATGTGCACACACACCCACACACACACACCCTTCACATACAAATATATAACGGGGGGGTGGCATCTAGACTTGTGCTATATTAATCCTTGGATTCCCTTGGATACCACAACTACACCATTATATGCCCAGCTTTAAGACACAGTGACTGTCTAACCACCCTTTCACATGCCGTGTTCCTTCTCTTAGGTCTTTGAACTGAACCCTTAGCCTCTCCCCATCCGCTGACGTGACACACCCCTTCGAGGCCCCCTCCCCATCCGCTGACATTATACACCCCTTCCAGGCCCATCTCCCCATCCGCTCACGTGACACACCCCTTCCAGGCCCACCTCCCCATCCACTGACGTGACACACCCCTTCCAGGTCCCTCTCCCCATCTGCTCACGTGACACACCCCTTCCAGGCCCATCCTCCCCATCCGCTGATGTGACACACCCCTTCCAGGCCCCTCTCCCCATCCGCTGACGTGACACACCCCTTCCAGGCCCCTCTCCCCATCCGCTGACATGACACACCCCTTCCAGGCCCCTCTCCCCATCCCCTGACGTGACACACCCCTTCCAGGCCCCTCTCCCCATCTGCTGACGTGACACACCCCCTTCCAGGCCCCTCTCCCCATCCCCTGACGTGACACACCCCNCGACCACCAGAGACTTTAAATCCAGTTCCAGAGGAAACCGCTACTGACCTCGGAAAGGATTGAAAGAAAATAGAACATTTGAAAACAAGAAGGAAAAAAACCCAAAAAGAAAAACAAAATAAGAAAAAAAAAAAAAAAAAAAAAAAAAAAAAAAAAAAAAAAAAAAAAGAAAAAAGATGACAAGACTCTTCCCCTCTAGCTGAACAATATCAAAACATGTCAGTCATATTTATTTTAAGGTTTACAGAATCAAATAGAGATCTGGGGAGATGCTCAGTGGGTAAGAGCACGTGCAGTGCAAGTGTATGAGGACCTGGGTTCAGATCCCAGTGCTACATAAAAAGCTGCTCGTGTGTCTATAGCCCCAGTGTAGTGGGGGAGGGGCCCTGGACCTTCCTGGCCACCAGTCTAGCTCTGGATTCAGGGAGAGATCCTGTCTCAAAGGAATAAGCCATTGGGGCTGGAGAGATAGCCTAGAGGTTAAGAGCACCGACTGCTCTTGCAGAGGACTCGGGTTCAATCCCCAGCACCCACATGGCAGCTAAGAACCATCTGTAACTCCAATTCCAGGAGAACTCCAGTTCCAGGGGAATTCGATACCCTCTTCTGACCTCTGCAGCACTGCACGACATGGGTGCACAGACCTGCATGCAGACAGTACACTCATACACATACAAAAATAAATAAAATAAAAAAAAAGGAATAAGCCAAAGAGTGTTAGAACTGGACAGCTGATATTCTCCTCTGGCAAGTAAGCATGCACATGCTCACGCTCATGTGCACACACACACACACACATGCACCCTTCACATACAAATATATAACGGGGGGGTGGCATCTAGACTTGTGCTATATTAATCCTTGGATTCCCTTGGATACCACAACTACACCATTATATGCCCAGCTTTAAGACACAGTGACTGTCTAACCACCCTTTCACATGCCGTGTTCCTTCTCTTAGGTCTTTGAACTGAACCCTTAGCCTCTCCCCATCCGCTGACGTGACACACCCCTTCGAGGCCCCCTCCCCATCCGCTGACATTATACACCCCTTCCAGGCCCATCTCCCCATCCGCTCACGTGACACACCCCTTCCAGGCCCACCTCCCCATCCACTGACGTGACACACCCCTTCCAGGTCCCTCTCCCCATCTGCTCACGTGACACACCCCTTCCAGGCCCCTCTCCCCATCCGCTGACGTGACACACCCCTTCCAGGCCCACCTCCCCATCCGCTGACGTGACACACCCCTTCCAGGCCCATCTCCCCATCCGCTGACGTGACACACCCCTTCCAGGCCCATCTCCCCATCCGCTGACATGATACACCCCTTCGAGGCCCAGCTTTAGTCTCTTATATTATCAAACCAGTTAGTTTCATATTTTTATCACACTTTTTTTTAGGGGGAAGGTGTGTGCCCCATAATGCATATGTTGCTAGAGGACAATGTGTAGGAGCCAGTTCTCTCCTTCTACCAAGTGCCATGTGGATCCCAAGGATTAAACTCTGGTTGTCAGACTTGGTGGCAAGTGACTTTATCATCTCCAGAGCCACCTAATTTCCTATTTTAACTACAATTTTTCCAGTCTATACCAAATAATTTGTCATAATGGACACTGTCTTACAGTGTCTACTACTTATTTCAATTATTTTCCTTTTTTATTTTTTTTTATTTTTTTTTTTGAGACAGGGTCTCACTATGAGCTCCCTATGTAGACTACATAGATCAGAGTGGACTCAACTCAGGGGTCCATCTGCCTCTGCCTCCTAAGTGCTGGGTGTGTGCCACCACACTTGGCTTATCTTCCTAAATCTTAACAGCACATAGCATGATCAAAAGAGTGCACGGGAGGGGGAGATATTTGAAACAGGGTCTCAAGCTGGCCTTGAACTCAGTATGTAGCCTAGGGTAGTCTTGAACTCAGTATATAGCCTAGGGTAGTCTTGAACTTTCTGTGATTCTTCAACCTTAACCTCCTGCGTGTGCTCAAATAGCATGTATTAAAGTGTTCTATAAACAGTTATGTACTATTAAGTGACAGAGACAGGGCTTGAACCCAGATCTTCTGCCTCCTAGCACAGGGCTCTTCCTATTAATATGATAGTACCAAGAGAGCTGAATACTAAATATGGCCTGGAATCACCCATAGCCACCTGAACTCCCAGGCCCTTATATCCCTGGAGCCTTCTTAGATGGCTGAATCACAAATTTGGCCCTCAGGTATCTGATGAGTAACAAAGAATTTAAGAGCCTTAGATACTAAGCCTCCTAATAAGTGACCACCTCCCTTTTTACTCAGTTTTACTTAAAAGGTTCAAAGGGCAATAACCGACAAAATGAAATAACACTTACTCCTCTGAATTGAAATAGGAGTCTATTGAACTGGGCATGGTGGCACAGACCTTTAATCCCAGCACTTGGGAGGCAGAGGCAGGCAGATCACTGTGAGTTCAAGGCCAACCTGGTCTACAAAGTGAGTTCCAGGACAGCTAGAACTATAAGGAGACCCTGTCTCAAAAGGACAAACAAACAAACAAACAAACAAACAGTACATACGCATACAATAGTGGCAGGAAGGGAAAATAGAAAAAAGTTTACACCAGCTCTCAACAAAAAAAAAAAAAAAAAAAAAAGAAAAGAAATAGAAGTCTATGAATGGAAATAGGATTCTCTGAAATAAGATAGGGGGAATGTAAAAAATTAGTGTTCAGATAAAAGGGCAATCTGTAAAATGCTGATATGCTGCCTGACTTGGCTATATACAGTCATTTCACTACATAGTATCAAAATATATTGTACACTTCAAATACATACAATTTTTTTTTGTTTTGTTTTGTTTTTGGTCTGGGATTAAAGGCATGAACCACCACGCCCGGCAAGAAAAAGAATTTAAAAAACTAAGTATTGTCCTATATCTCTGACCTAGTTATAAAAGCAGTACTTAATTCCTACCTGTTCCTTTTATATAATTTAATCAATTTAAATACTGGTAGTTACAGTGATGAGGGATACTATACACCTTATACATGGAGCCGGGGCTGGAGAGAGAGCCTAGTGGTTAAGAGCGCTGACTGCTCTTGCAGAGGACCTGGGTTCGATCCCCAGCACCCACATGGTGGCTGAGAACTGTCTTTAACTCCAGTTCCAGGGGAATCCAGGAAGCCCTCTTCTGACCTCCACGGCATTGCATGACATAGGTGCACAAACCTACATGCAGACAGTACATTCATACACATAAAAATAAATTTAAAAATTATAAAAAAATATTTAAAAAAATTAAAAAATATATACATGGAGCCATCACTTCAGCTATAGAAACAGTTTCTCATTTAGCTGCAAAGGAGCCAGAGCTGGCCCAGGTATAGTTTCTCTAACAGCAAAACTATCATTGTCTAGAGAAATAAACAGGCCTGTAGACTAAAATGAATGTAATGCATTTTTCNGCAATACTATATATATATATACTGTCTTTGTTTGTTTGAGGATTTTTGTCTCACCGGTACAGGTCCGTGTACATGCGAGTCGGGGAAGGTTCTTGGAGAGTTCGGCTGCATGGATGAATGGAACTCTCACTACTGAGTTTCATTTCTAAAAACTATAGTTGTTTTTTTTAATTTTTTTTATTTTTGTATGTGTGATGTACTGTCTGCATGCAGGTTTGTGTACCCGTGGTCGTGCAATGCCTGGAGGTGCAGTAAGTAGGGTGTTCTGGATTCCCCTGGAACTGGAGTCTCCTGGAATTGGAGTTACAGATGGTTCTTAGCCACCAGGTGGGTGCTGGGGATCGACCCGGGTCCTCTGCAAGAGCAGTCGGTGCTCTTAACCACTAGCTATCTCTCTCCAGCCCCGCAAGTATTTATTTAACTTAATTATTGGTGAAAAATGTCATTACGGGGCTGGAGAGGCCAGTGTGGTTAGATGTGCGTTGCTTCTCTTACAGAGGACCCGGTTCGATCCCCAGCACCCACATGGCAGCGAGAACGTCTGCTATTCAGGAGAGAACTCGTTCCAGGGGATCCGCATCCTGCCTCCGCATTTTCTGCTATCGCGTGGCGGTGTGCACATTTGCATGCCAGACAGTACAATTCAGACACATACAGAAAAAATGAAATAGAAATAATAGCAGAAAAGCATAAAAAGCTATCTTATTCCATTGTTATATGGATCTGTGATTGTATTCCATGATTTTCTCGGATATTATTCTTCTCTCATATTCAATCCTAAATTCCTCCAAATTAAGTTATAATTCCATATCTTTTTTTTTAAATTTCATTTATTTCTGTATGTGTATGAATGTACTGTCTGCATGCAAATTTGTGCACCCGTGTCGTGCAATGTCGCGGAGGTCAGAAGAGGGTGTCGGATTCCCCTGGAACTGGAGTTCTCCTGGAATTGGAGTTTCAGACGGTTCTCGGCTGCCATGTGGGTGCTGGGGATCGAACCCGGGTCCTCTGTAAGAGCAGTCGGCACTCTTAACCACTAGGCGATCTCTCCAGCCCCGTAATGCATTTTTCTTACCAATAATTAAGTTAAATAATATACTTGCGGGGCTGGAGAGATAGCCTAGTGGTTAAGAGCACCGACTGCTCTTGCAGAGGACCCGGGTTCGATCCCCAGCACCCACATGGTGGCTAAGAACCATCTGTAACTCCAATTCCAGGAGAACTCCAGTTCCAGGGGAATCCAAGACCCTCTTCTGACCTCCGAGGCATTGCACGACACGGGTACACAAACCTGCATGCAGACAGTACATTCATACACATACAAAAATAAATAAAATTAAAAAAAAAACTATACTTGTTTTTAGAAATGAAAGCTCAGTAGTGAGAGTTCCATTCATCCATGCACCTATCCAATAGACTTTTCACTGCTTGCCACCTGTACTAAACAACAAAACAAGCATTCTTTTTGTTTGTTTGTGGTTTGTTTGGTTTTGGTTGTTGAGACAGGTTCTCCCTAAAGCCCCACCTTGGCCTGGAACTCATTATGTAGACTAGGCTAGCCTTGAACTCACAGAAATCCACTTGCCTTTGCTTCCTGAGTGTTGGGATTAAAACCATGTGCTACCATGCCTGGCCAAAAACAAGCGTCCTTAATGAACTCCAATCTACCTATAAGGTTGTGCCAGGAACAACTGTTTGGTGTCAGATTTATTAAATCTGCATG
Organism: Rhizomys pruinosus; assembly: GCA_009823505.1. Taxonomy (NCBI): domain Eukaryota; kingdom Metazoa; phylum Chordata; class Mammalia; order Rodentia; family Spalacidae; genus Rhizomys; species Rhizomys pruinosus. The sequence goes on from VZQC01002611.1 coordinate 1,282,084, forward strand.
CAACTTAAGCCAATTTTTCTTCTTTCTTTCTTCCTTCCTTCCTTCCTTCCTTCCTTCCTTCCTTCCTTCCTTCCTTCCTTCCTTTCTTTCTTTCTTTCTTTTTGTCTGAGACAGGGTCTCTCTGTAGCTCTGGCTGTCCTGGAACTCACTACGTAGACCAGACTGGCCTTGAACTCACAAAGATCCGCCTGCAAGCCAATTTTTCTTACACTATTTACTACCTAAGTTTAACGCACCTAAATATTTACTGCTTAAGTCTTTGGAACACACCTTGAAGGTCTACAAAGTCAGAAGAGGTTCCTAAAGCCACAGGTTCCCAGACATGTGACTCTAAGTTTTCTTAGCTTCAGTTTCTTGGTCTATAAAAATGTAGCCAAGGGCTGGAGAGATGGCCTAGTGGTTAAGAGTGCCGACTGCTCTTGCATAGGTCACAGGTTCAATTCCCAGCACCCACATGGCAGCTGAGAACTGTCTTTAACTCCAGTTCCAGGGCAATCCGATACCCTCTTCTGACCTCCGTGGCACTGCACGACATAGGTGCACAAACCAACATGCAGACAGTACACTCATACACATAAAAAATAAATAATATTTAAAAAAATATAGCCGATACCTACTTGCAGGATGTTGCAGGAGCCAAGTCATAATATAACGTGTGTTAAAGAAAGACTGACTCTCATAAACTATAAAACATTCAAAACACTGGGTACAATCATGCAGAATTCTCACTGTCTGACCACTTAAATCCCCACACACCATCCCTCCCTCTCCCCTGCTGATTTCTCTCCCCTTTCTACTGCGACTTCCACCACATCTACCGAACATCTAGTTAGGTATGCTTTCTGGCCAAAGAAGGACCCAGCAATGGTCCCTTGTATGGAAATACCTAACCTTTTTGCTCCTTCACATAAAGCCTGCCTTCTACTGGCTATTCAATTTAATGCTACCTTTCCGGGAATATCTAGACTTTAACAGGAAATCACTGCCTTAACTCAAAGGAATGCCTCTCTAGGAACTGCGGTCATCAATGACAACCTGGTAAGAAAGGTGACTGTGCTTTCAGGTTTATCCCAGGGAATTTCTCTGCCTGGTGGAAGGCTGTGATGGCCACTTTTTTTTTTTTTTTTGTCTTTTCAAGACAGGGTCTCCCTGTAGCCCCAGCTGTCCTGGAACTCACTTTGTAGACCAGACTGGCCTTAAACTCACAAAGATCTGCCTGCCTCTGCCTCCGCCTCCCAAGTGCTAGGATTAAAGGCGGCGCCACCACACCCGGCTTAGAAGGCCACTTTTGTTTGTGAGAGAGGACCTCAGGCACTGCCCATTAAGAAGCAAAAGATACTTAACAGAAATATAATTTCCACAGAATATGATAACAAGACTAAGGACGCCCCTGGACAGCTGACTGCCTTTTTCCTTACAAGTCCTGCTTTTCCCTCAGGAACTCACAGATGTGTCCCTACTTCACGTCAAAGCCTATGAGAACATAAACAGAGCCGTCCTGTACTTGACCCTGCTGCTCTCCTCTAGGTCCGCCTTCCCGGCACCAGGCTCTCTTCCCAACCCATTCACATTCTCTGGGCTACACTGTATGCCCTTCCTAAAGTGTGGCTTCCAGAACGGAACATACACTTCAGGTGTAGTTCACTATGAATGATCAGAGTTCAAATCTCCAACACGCCTAGAAAATTCCAAGAAAGATTTTTCCACATAGGGAAGGGTTCTTTCCTTATTCTTCCCTTCTTGTAAATAACTCAAATCCTGACCCAAATCAGTTATATACCTAACCTGTACTATAATAAAACTTTCCTTCCATTTTCTCAATCTATAATATTCATGGTTATATAAATATATAATATTTAATGGTTATAAGTCTAGAGTTAGAATCATGATAATCAGGTGTGGATATAATGGACTCAACCAAATATTTTGTTAACTATGTAATTATATATAAGAGACAGATCTGTCAGAGTGACCATGTTTTATAACTTAAGAATTTCAAGGGGCTGGAGAGATGGCTCAGTGGTTAAGAGTACTGGCTGCTCTTGCAGAAGACCGGGGCTTGATTCCCAGCACCCACATGATGGCTAATAACAATCCTTAACTCCAGCTCCTGGGGAATCCAATGCCTTCTTCTTACCTCCTTGGGCATTGTATGGCATGGGTGCACTGACATACATCCAGGCAAAACACTCATACTCATAAAACAAAAGTAAAAATGTCTTAAAGAATTTTAAATTATTTTTTAAATTTTATTTATTTTTTATGTGTATGAATGTACTGTCTGCATGTAGTTTTCTGTACCCGTGTTGTGCGATGCCACAGAGGTCAGAAGAGGGTGTCAGATTCCCCTGGAACTGGAGTTAAAGATGGTTCTCAGCTGCCATGTGGGTGCCAGGGATCGAACTTGGGTCCTCTGCAAGAGCAGTTGGCACTCTCAACCGCTAGGCCATCTCTCCAGCCCCTTATTTATTATTTTTTATGTGTATGTGTGTACTGACTGCATGTAGGTTGGTGCACCAGTGTCATGCAATGCCGTGGAGGTCAGAAGAGGGCATTGGATTCCCCTGGAACTGGAGTTAAAGATGGTTCTTAGCTGCCATGTGGGTGCTGAGAATCGAAACTGGGTCCTCTGCAAAAGCAGTCAGCGCTCTTAACCACTGAGCCACCTCTCCAGCCCCAAAAGTAAATTTTTTTTAAAAATTCAAATAAAATATACTATATTGAGTCCTAAAAATCCTCAGATGTTCATAAGGAATAATCTCATCCAAATATAAAAACTCACCCTTGTGCCGGGCGTGGTGGCGCACGCCTTTAATCCTAGCACTTGGGAGGCAGAGGCAGGCGGATCTTTGTGCGTTCAAGGCCAGCCTGGTCTACAGAGTGAGTTCTAGGACAGCTGGGGCTATAGGGAGACCCTGTCTCAAAAATGACCCCCCCCAAAAAAAAACCAACTCACCCTTGGGGACTGACAATGGAGTTCAGTTGGTAGGATATTTGCCTAGGTTGTTTGAGGCCCTGGGTTCAATGCCCACGACTGCCAAAACAAAAAACAAAAACAAAAACAACTTATCCTTCACCCAGCTCCTAACCCTAAATCTCTTCAACACAGAGCTTAATCCAATACAAGCTTGTAGGCAGATCACAGTGTAGAATGAGAATACAAGAGCACCTTGAACAGGCAAGGAGACTAAAAGACTGTATAACTACCAATAGGGACTCAGGAGGACTCGCAGCTTTATGAACTGTTAACTGCTCCCAAGAGTCAAAGCCACTTTTTTCCCAGCAAAGTTTACACTGGTGGGGGCTGGGGAGATGGCTCGGTGGGTAAAGTTGGGAACCTGAATTCAGATCCTCAGACTCCATGTAAACAGTGGGTGAAGTGGTGGCCTGCCGTAATACCAGCATCAGGGGCAGAGACAAAGCAGGCTGGCTAACAAAGACTACCCATTTCCATGAGTTCTTGATTGTGAGGCTCTGTCCCAACGAAGTCAGTAAAGGGTGGAGAATGATTACAGACACCAGCCTCTGGTCTCCACATGCAAATGCACATACACCCACACATAAACAAAAACATATGCATGTGTGCACACACACATATACACCATACACAAATGGAAAAAGGGGGGGGAGTGTGCAATGACACCACTGTTGTCTGAAATTCTACGCTTCCCCAAAACTGTCACTGTCCTGAACAAATGGTGTAATAAATTAATTTTGATCCTGAAATACCATTTGAGTGACATACGAGGAGATACGCAGGGACCAACTCTGAGTTCAAGTTAAATGAGCTTTGAATCTGATGCTAACATACCAGATCAGCTGCAGAAAGTCTCCCATCGATAGTGGTGTGGATGGGAAATCTGATGGTCCCACAGAGACATGGGCTCTTAATTCACAGGGAAGGAGCCCCTACTGCACTCTGAAGAGATTCAAAGAACAGCATGACCAGATTATCAAATATTTTTCTTTCGTTTGGTCTTTTTGAGACAGGGTCTCCCTGTAGCCCCTGCTGGCCTGGAACTTGCTATACAGACCAGGCTGGCCTTGAACTAACAGAGATCCACCTGTTTCTGCCTCCCAAGTGCCAGGATTAAAGGCATGTGCCACCATGCCCGACCAGATTTCCAAATATTTTTAGACCATGCTTTGTGATATTATTAGCCTTAAAAGTAGTAAAAAGATTTATTTTAATAGCAAAACCAATGAAACATGAAAACCTAGGAAAAACTATGAAAAATATGAGTTTTTTTTCCATATAGAAACAATTCCAGGGCTGACAAGATGGCTTAGTAAAAGGTGCTTACCACTAAGCCCAATAATGACCTGAGCTCAAACCCCAGGTCCCACATGATGGAAGGAAGGAACCACTTTCCAAAAGCTCTCTTCTGACTTCGCAGGCACTCTATAGCACACGCACAACCACATGTATATGCACACATGCACAAGTAAATAAATGTAACTTTTTAAAAAAGTAAAATTCCCTAGCACTTGAAAGACAGGGGTAGGTGGATCTCTTTGCATTCAAACCCAGTCTGGTCTACATAATGAGTGCCAGGGCTGCATAGTGAGACCCTGTTCTCAACCCCCCCCTCAGTAAATCACAAAATAAAAATTTAAAGGAACAATTCAAAGTTTTATAAAGAAATGTGCAAGAGGAAATGACAAGAGCCAGCTCAGCTGTTCAGCAGGTTGTGATAATGACGCATGCAAATAAATTTATAAGTCACTCAGATTCTCCTTGTGCAGGAACATGTCCCTGCTCTGCTCTGTCACTACTCTGCACAAGCTGATGGAATGCAGATAAAACACTGACAAAAAGCCAAGTGTTCCTAAAATGATTAAATGTATCAAACCCCAAGCTCTATTATTGATTCTTGGAGAATTTCATATACTTTGATCATGTCAGCACCACCCTACTCCTCTCAGATCCCCCCAACCACTGCCCCTCCTGCCATATCCCATTTATTTATTTATTTATTTATTTATTTATTTTGGTATTTTTGAGTCAGAGTCTCCTTTTAGTCCCAGATGGCCTGGAGCTCACTCTGTAGACCAGGCTGGCCTTGAACTCACCTGCCTCTGCCTCCTGGTTGCTGGGATTAAAGGCGTGAGCCACCATGCCTGGTGCTAAAGACGGTTTTTAGCCGCCTGTGGGTGTTGGAAATCCAACCCGGGTCCTCTGCAAGAGCAGTCAGTGCTCTTAACCACTGAGCCATCTCTCCAACCCCCTTATTTACTTTTAAAGCCTATGGAGTGTAATTTGTGTTCCCCAAATAGTCTTGGCTATAGGCCTATCCCATGGAGTTTGGTCAACAAGCTGTGTTGTTTAATTTATGACTTATAAGACAGTTCTTTCACACACTAATAAAGTAGGACTTTCACATACTGATAGGTGGAAAACTGAGCTGATCTATGAATTCTGAGGGTTGTTTTTTTTTCTGTTACTTGTCTTGTTTTTGTTAAAAGGAGCATTTGCAATACTCTATGTATACCCTTCTCTGTAAAAAATAAACATTACCTAAATAAAAACAGCATCTACCCACCTCAGGGCCATATCTAGCCCAGTAGAAATGAAAAGGAAACTGTAGGCTTCAAATCAAAACTATTCTGAAAAGCTGAACTCAAACACTGCTTTTTGTTGTTTTTGTTTGTTTGTTTGTTTGTTTTTTGTTTGTTTTTTAAGTCAGGAGAAACCAAAAGGAAACTAAGAGAACCTATGTTGCCAGAGATCAGTAACAGCACCTTGTGTATTATGGAGCAATTCCTCTTCCCCAAGACAATTAGAACCAAGAGTTACTTCTTTTACTTACATTCAGTCTCCTGGGTAGAGGAGCTTCAGAAGGGTTGCAGAGTGTGTTTGAACATGGTGGACAGTTGGTTTCATCTATCATCATGAAGGTATCATAGACACCATCCCCCAATCTGGTTGAAACGGTTCCGGAAAAACCTGTTAGTAAACTAAACACTACAATTTTGCATTTCCAAAACATCCTATGCCTTAACTATTTTATACCTACACAAAGCAATTAATAAAAACAGGGACCTATGTGCCCACCCTGCCTCCCGACACCACGTACTCACGGTGGCGCATTTGACAGTGGAACAGAAGAATCTCCAACCAATCTCCCCCACCCCCCCTTTAAAAAAAAAAAAAAGGTAAGCATTTCTAGATTCAAATTCTAAGTTGCATCATCTTACTTTCTGAACATTGTTTAAAAACTCAGGGAGCATCAATTAAGATCGAGAGTGAAGGCTGATTTAAATAATTTAATATAATTTAAATAATTTAAATAGGAGTCTCTTCTTCTTCCCAAGTCTCAGCTATGCCTGGCTCTGCGCCCTGGCCCTCTGAGCTGGTTCACACCTGAATGGGAAGACAAGACAGGTCCAGTCTACTTTGGGGGCTCTTTGCTCTTTCTTTGCTTATTTACCTATTTATATCTATTACAGCGAATACTACACCAAACACCAACAGGGTACTTCGAATTAAAAAGGGTGTTTAATTTCATTTCTGCTCCCACTTCTCTTCCTGGTAGGTGGGAGAAGCAAAAAGTTAAAAAGATTCAGGGCAGAGTCCGTTTTTTTTTTTCCTGCAGCTCCCCCGCTGTGAGGAAACCAAACGGACTGGATTTACTAAGTCCACAGACAGCCTTGACAAAGGATTTCCTTTGCTAGCAAGTCTACGCTTTGCCAGTTACACACGTTAGATGATCTACTACGAATACAATGGCTGCGTTGAATCTTTCCATGTCTTTTTCAATATCCTGGAGTATTTGTTACTTTTTAAAATCTAACAATTTCAGCCAGGCGTTGTGGCGCACGCCTTTAATCCTAGCACTTGGGAGGCAGATGCAGGTGGACCTTTGTGAGTTCAAGGCCAGCCTAGTCTACAGAGTGAGTTCCAAGACAGCTGGGGCTACAGGNCCCCGCTTTGTTGTAACCTGTCTCTCTGATGTCTGCACCAGTGTCTTTGATGTATGGCTTTGTACTGTAAAAACTTCTTGAAATTGTTACCATGTTTGAACATGGAATTTCAGATAACTTGAATCTGTGTTCCCAGGTGATAGTGGCTCCAATTTGGCTCCAGAATAAACTATCTCTTATATTCTTCTAGGTGAGAGCTGGATTTTATGTCAGCGGCGTGGAAACTGCTCAAGAGGGCACAGGGCAGCTAGCTGCTTTGTGGCGCTCTTGGAAGAAACACTTCTGTCTAGCACTCTGACAAAGGAGGCCTCTGCACATCCCCCAAACCCCAGAGGTGAGAAGAGGTGCAGGCAGTTTTCAGCTGAGTTATGGAAGATGTGTCTCACAGACTGCCTCTGAGGTGTAGTGTTCGTAAAACATAATACTCCACCTGGGGGCGGGAAGATGGCCTACGTTAAGAGCGCCGACCCTCCTTACAGAGGACCCGGGTTCGATCCCCACACCCACATGGCGGCTGAGAACCGTCCCATGAAACTCCAATGCCAGGAGACTCCAGTTCCAGGGGAATCCCAGACCCTCCTTCTGACCTCCGCGCGTTCACAGACACGGGTGGACAGAATTGCATGCAGACAGGACATTCATACACATACAGAAATAAAAATGATAAAAAAAATAAAAAAAACAAACGAACAGTGATTCACAATGATGTATGTGAGAAAACGTGTGCAGGCAAGTCCCACAGCGACAGGAAAGTGGTGTTCACAGCCCTCCTAAGAGCACGGATTGTTTAGTAGAATTTGTAATCTCGGAGTTGAGACTACCACAACAATCTAGCCCCAAAATTTTGTTGCACACATATCCGGGGGCAGGCAGCTTCCACGCGCCTGGTGAGCAGAGGGCTGGGTTTCTCAGGCTAGACGGAACGGCCTTGAAGGCGACGCTCATATGGCCCGTTTGGGCCCTTGTAAGCACTATGCATGCAGGCTATGCAAGCTCCTTAAATCCCAGGTTTGCCCCGGGAGGACGCTCCCCAGGAGCTACTGAGACACGGGTTCGCAGACCCGGGTGCGGCAGAAGTGAAGCCACGCGGTACTGCTGCTTTCCCAGTCACACGCTCCCCGAGGGTTGCCCGCCGGAAGTCTGCAGCCACAAACGCTTCCACTTCGCCTTCATTATTCACGCCCGAGGTCTCCGAAGCCAGCGGAGTTTCCAAAGCAACAGGAAGCAGCGCCCCCCACCCCTTCCCCACCCTCTTTCCAGCCCTTCCCTTCCATCACCCCTTTCTCCCCATTGGCTTTCCCTTCCTCTCCCTCTCCCCTCTTCGCCCTGCTCCCATCCCCCCCCACTTCCGTCCGCGGCCCTCCTCCCCTTCCAGGTCGCCCCGCCCCACTCTCCGGGCGTCGCGGGGCGGGGCGCAGACGCGGCCAGGCGTGCTGGGTTGCTAGGCGACGCGGCCGCTCCCTCCAGCTCCCTCCAGCTCCCTCCAGCTCCCTCCCGGGCGCACGCAGAGCCGCGGTGCGTGGCGAGGACCGCGGTGCGGTGCTCAGGCGGCTGTCCTAGGCAACCGCCGCCGCCCGGTCCCCTGCGGGGCCAGCTCGCGATGGGAGGTGCAGCCCGCGGGCGCGGGAGGAAGGACGCGGCGCCGCCGGGGGTCGGACTCCGGCCGCCGCAGCGGAGGTAACGGCGTAGGGCCCTGGTCTCCCGTTTATCTGCGGGAGCGGGAGGCGGACCTGGACTCGGGAGCCGGCCCGGGAGCCCTGGGACCCGGATTCCTGAGGCAGCCTGGATGCCGGGCGCAGGACCTTGGACAGCCCTGCTGTCGCGGACCGGGGCTGGGCTGCGGGCGCGGCGGGGCGGGGCGTGCGCCCCCGGTCGGCGTGGACGCGGACGCCCTGCTCCGGGGACCGGGGGCCGGGGGCCGGGGGCCGGGAAGGAGCTCTCCTCCTCCTACACAGCCTCTATTGTCCCTCCAGGCTGGCCCTTTTCTGGAGAAGTCATGCCGGTCCCTGAAGGTTTTAGCTTGCTGTGGCAGAGGGCCAGTGCCATCCCCAAAATGTAGCTTCTGTTCTAGGAAACCTTTCCTTTTTAAAGATAGAAATAGTTCCTTATGAACATGAGCATATGTCTTTTTTAGAGAACATTTCAAAATTAGTGGTTCTTTTTGCCCTTTGTATTCCTATTAACATTTCGGATAAACTCTAGAAATTGTTCCGTTTTTTAGTTGATTTGTTTGGTTTTGAGGGTTTTTTTTTTTTTTTTTTTTTTTTTTGGTCTTTTAGACATGGTTTCCGCAAAACAAACAAACAAAAAAACGAACAATTTCTAGAGTTTATCCGAAATGTTAATAGGAATACAAAGGGCAAAAAGAACCACTAATTTTGAAATGTTCTCTAAAAAAGACATATGCTCATGTTCATAAGGAACTATTTCTATCTTTAAAAAGGAAAGGTTTCCTAGAACAGAAGCTACATTTTGGGGATGGCACTGGCCCTCTGCCACAGCAAGCTAAAACCTTCAGGGACCGGCATGACTTCTCCAGAAAAGGGCCAGCCTGGAGGGACAATAGAGGCTGTGTAGGAGGAGGAGAGCTCCTTCCCGGCCCCCGGCCCCCGGCCCCCGGTCCCCGGAGCAGGGCGTCCGCGTCCACGCCGACCGGGGGCGCACGCCCCGCCCCGCCGCGCCCGCAGCCCAGCCCCGGTCCGCGACAGCAGGGCTGTCCAAGGTCCTGCGCCCGGCATCCAGGCTGCCTCAGGAATCCGGGTCCCAGGGCTCCCGGGCCGGCTCCCGAGTCCAGGTCCGCCTCCCGCTCCCGCAGATAAACGGGAGACCAGGGCCCTACGCCGTTACCTCCGCTGCGGCGGCCGGAGTCCGACCCCCGGCGGCGCCGCGTCCTTCCTCCCGCGCCCGCGGGCTGCACCTCCCATCGCGAGCTGGCCCCGCAGGGGACCGGGCGGCGGCGGTTGCCTAGGACAGCCGCCTGAGCACCGCACCGCGGTCCTCGCCACGCACCGCGGCTCTGCGTGCGCCCGGGAGGGAGCTGGAGGGAGCTGGAGGGAGCTGGAGGGAGCGGCCGCGTCGCCTAGCAACCCAGCACGCCTGGCCGCGTCTGCGCCCCGCCCCGCGACGCCCGGAGAGTGGGGCGGGGCGACCTGGAAGGGGAGGAGGGCCGCGGACGGAAGTGGGGGGGGATGGGAGCAGGGCGAAGAGGGGAGGGAGAGGGAAAGGGAAAGGCAAGGGGGGAGAAAGGGGAGGGAAAGGGAAGGCTGGAAAAGAGGGGTGGGAAGGGGTGGTTGGGGCGCTGCTTCCCTGTGCTTTGGAAACTCCGCTGGCTTCGGAGACCTCGGGCGTGAATAATGAAGGCGAAGTGGAAGCGTTTGTGGCTGCAGACTTCCGGCGGGCAACCCTCGGGGAGCGTGTGACTGGGAAAGCAGCAGTACCGCGTGGCTTCACTTCTGCCGCACCCGGGTCTGCGAACCCGTGTCTCAGTAGCTCCTGGGGAGCGTCCTCCCAGGGCAAACCTGGGATTTAAGGAGCTTGCATAGCCTGCATGCATAGTGCTTACAGAGGGCAAACGGGGCCATATGAGCTGCGCCTCAAGGCCGTCTAGCTGGAGAAACCCAGCCCTCCTGCTCACCAGGCCGCGTGGAAAGCTGCCTGCCCCCGGATATGTGTGCAACAAAATTTTGGGGCTAGATTGTTGTGGTAGTCTCAACTCCGAGATTACAAATTCTACTAAACAATCCGTGCTCTTAGGAGGGCTGTGAACACCACTTTCCTGTCGCTGTGGGACTTGCCTGCACACGTTTTCTCACATACATCATTGTGAATCACTGTTCGTTTTTTTTTTTTTAATTTTTTTTATTAATTTTTATTT
>VZQC01002611.1:1308581-1403436 GCA_009823505.1 Rhizomys pruinosus
AAAAATAATTATGGGAAAAGATTTGAATGTTCCAACGGGTCAAAATGTCACAACTTAACACTGAAAAATGAAAAGGAATACAGCTTTGCATTGTGATACGTGAAGTGTAAAACCGATAAACAAGCATGCCAGGGCAGAAGGGTTGGCCCATCTGAACATGGAAAGGATTAGAAGTCCGGTGAAAAAGCTGCTACAAAGACAAGTCACCCCTTGGGGATTCGACTCCGTGTAGCAAGCTATTTATATAGTCACTAACAAAATACCTTCGTAGTGTGCCCGAAAGTTTTGCATAGTGAGAGACAATTTCTTAAACCTCCCCTCGCAAGAACAAGGAGAAAAAGTACGATGATTGATATGAGGTGTCGTTCCGGAAGGGAAGGAGGGGAGGAAGAAACTGTTAACGTTTTAGCCAACTATTATAGAGAAGGTAATCTCTTATAAGACTGTGGCTTACCTTTAATTGACACTGAATATACGAGAACGTGTGAAAGGAGTAATACTTCTCTAATTCAGTAACCAAGATATAAAGGGTACTACCGTCTCCTTAAGTGTATGCACATAATAAGTAGCAGCAGGAAATAAATATTAATACAGGAAGAGCTGGCGTGGATAACTAACGCAGAACAATGGATTATTCTAGCCAAGGGAATATGTTTGCCGGGGGGATCCAACACCCAGCAAAAGATAAAGGCTTTTGCCTGTGAAGCGTGGAATACCTGCCAAGAAAAAGAAGGTGATAAGGCCCTGCTGTTTGAAGACCTGATATAAGCAAGGGAAAGATGTATATTGAGACCACACCTGCAAATGTACAGTTGGTCTCTGGAATTCCAGAGAGTGTCACCAAAGGGCCACTAAACCAGATAAAGGCAAATATAGGTCTCCTGAGTCAAGCAAAACCCCTCCAACAGCACCAGCTACAACTCACATGCCTGGAAATACTGTGCCGCATTGGCAGCCATATGGCGGCGGTGTATCGATCGCCAATTCAAAGTAATGGGCGGTAGTAGGGCATACTCTGCACTATAGGGAGTAGATAACCATGTGGCTTTGGATGCGCACAAGGCTTACAGCCGTCTAGGGTGGTGAAGTGGGATTGATGTATAAACGAAACGCACATGGGTAAGTGACCGCGATAAGGCAGGATGTTGATAGACAGAAAAACGTAGATATTCTTGAGTTAAGCATACCATCCAAAACTGGCGCCCCCAAGTTCTATACACACGAGTAACTAGCCATAACAATTAGTTGAATTGGTTTAAATATCTATATCTAGTTGCTGTGCTTCATTAGTAGTATTGAGAGGGTATTTATTCCTGGACAAAGGAACGTCAGCCCAAGTAAGGAAACGGGGCAAGCAAGATGGACCGAAGTCAAAAACCGCAGCGGGTCCATATAAGGTAGACTTTGTTTGCAGTGGGGATGCGTGACGTCATAAATTATTAAACGATTAATTTGGGTTAAAAAAAGTGAAAAAAAGGAAGAAGAATAAGAAAAAAATAAATTTGTGTTACAGGAGAAAATGGCAGTGCCAGTGATGGAAGGCAGAGTCAGCTTTTTGTGTAGTTGGTTTTCTCTATACCACACATGGGGTATCTGGGGATCGAACAACCCAGTCATAGAGCCTGTGGTAGCAATGCATTTTAATCTACTGTTTGGCCACTGTTAAGGTGTTGGACTGTCAGAATTTTCTCAAAAGCTCACATGTTGAAGGCTTGGCCTCTAGTTGAGCAGTGCTCGGGGGTTAGGGCCTTTATAGCAAGATATCTGATTATGAGAACTCTGACTTCATGAATGTCTATTTATGAATTCCTAGTCTAGTTAGAAGTTTTGGGGTAAATCACTGTTGGGACCGTTCTAATGCCTCCTGAGCGCTTATAAAAAACATGAACACAGGAAGGTCTCCCAAACTGTAAAGCATCCTCCTGATCACAATGCTAAGGCGTCACTTCTAACGGGTTATTGAACACCTCTGGAAACCATGAGCGCCGACCAATTCCTTCGCGCTGGACGTTGCTCTCTCGGTCATGTGATTTGCCATGGCACGGTAAGGGAGCTAGCAGATCGGTTCACACTACAGAAGGACCATACGCATCAGTTTGCATATGTTGTCAGCTCTGCATAAGGCTTGCTTTAAACAACTGTGGAGCAGTTTGTATGTGTAAGATAGAGTTCAGCTCTTATGGTAAGATCCGGGAGGTGAAGTGGGATCCCTGGTATGATCAATGTGCTGCATGAGTTAGCAAAAGTGGTCCTGTAATATTTTTATTTTTATTTTTTTTTTTTTTTTTTTTTGCTTTTTTTTTTGGTTTTTTTATTGGTCTTAGTGTGTTGAGCAGGGTCGTCCGGTAAGTCGATCGGCGGGCAAGCGGTCCTGGTGATGTGAAGAGCATCGGGATAGACCATGCATAGGCCTTATAAACTCACAGGAAGATCTGCCGTGGCCTCTGCCCGAAAAAGAAGAGGGGAAGAGGAAAAAGGGGGAGGGGAAGGAGGGGGGAGGAAGAGGGAGGGGGGAAAGGGGTGGAGGGGGGAGGAAGGAGAAAAGAGAAAAAAGGGGGAAGGAAGAAGAAGGAGGGAGAAGAGGAGAGAGAGAAAAAAAAGAATCCCAAATTGGCTAGATTCAAGGTTTGCACCACACGCGCGGGGGGCTTTGGTTTTGTTGTCTCGGGGAAGGTGCTTGATAGTTAATGCAATGTAACCAGGTGGTTTACCGATGAAATGTAATGGAGTAGTTTTATTTGTGCTGACAGCCAACAGTACAGTAGAACAGGGAAAGTGGAAAGGAAAGAAAGAAAGGGAGAGAATGCATGCTAATATATGATTTCCTAGCGAGCATATATGAAGCAATTATAAAAACCCACTACGTCTATTTTGACAGATAAGTATCGTGTGTTATATCATGGAAAAGAAAAGTATGAAAGTAAAAATCCTCCCCATTTGCCGATATCCGCCCACCCATAGCATGTGGGATATCACCATAGTAACGCGACATAGAGTGCTGTCTACTGGTATTGATGGGTGAGTAAGTCGTTGTGTGCGGCAGGAATTCGTTGGGAGAAGGAAGAGGGGGGGGAAGGGGTGGTGTGCTAGGGGGTGAATAAAGACAAAGAAATCCGGGAAGATAACGAGAGGCGGAATGAGAAGAGCGGAGGAAAGTATGTTGTGAAGTGAGAGCAAGTGTCAGACAAGGTGTGTCACAGAGAGTGTGATCCTCGGCCTGCGCGTGATCGCGCTCGACATATCTGCTAGGTTCAAGGCCAGCCTGGTCCACAGAGTAAGTTCTAGGCCAGCTGGGGATACAGGGACAACCTGTCTCAAAAAGACCAGAAAAGAAAAGAAAAGAAAGAGCTTAGGGGAGAAAGGGTCTATTTGAGTCCACACACCCACATTCCAGTCCATCACAGCAGGGACAGGCCACAGTGGCAGGAAACTGCACCACAGTGAAGAGCAGAGAGAAAGACACACATACGTGCTCTTGTATGTGCTCAGCTAGCTTTTATTAAGTATCAAAAAAGCACATACCCCAATAAACGCGCACTGAGGCGGGTCACTCTACGGGCATGTTTACTTCCGTGTGGACTGCCAGCGTGAGCTGCCTGCAGACACATGATGGACAGACAGCATGGCAGGGGGCGAGGGGGAAAGAGAGTAGGGAGACACAGGTGCACAGTGAGGTGAGGGAGGAGAGAGAGAGAGGGACACAGAAGAGTATGGCAGCTGGGTACACCCTTTATACCCATGGGGCGGGCTCAGTAAGTGGAAGGGTCAGAAGGATGGCAGCTTCTGGAGGAATGCACCTGTGTGCCCCTTAGGTTCTGGGAAGCCTGGACTTAACATTCCAGCCTTTTGCTTATGATAAGGAAATGGGCACTGTTCTCTCTCTGTATCTGCTCAGAGGCTGATGGAGGGCAAAGTCTGGGGGAACAGCTGTCAGGCGAGGGTTAGAATCTGGTTTCCCATTTTGGCTGCTCTGGGTGCTCTGCCTAGTAGTTTTGGTCCAGATCAGTAGTGGCCAGTAGCTTAGTGGACATTGTTTTCTCTGCAACTGAAAGACAAGCTGGTTGAGTCTTAACATGAGTATACCAGTGCAGGGACTTCACAGTACCAACAGGGGGCTACTGGTGCTTAGCAATTGGAGGGTCCCGTCTAGGGAATGCAGAGCGGAAAGAGGAGCTTGTACCCTGGTTTGAGAAATTGAAAAAAGTTTTAGTACACAGAGCCGCTTGTAAAAATGGAGGCCAGCGTTTAAATACACAGGGCCACACATGACAGCCATAGCCAAAGCATATAAAAGGTGGTATTTTCTGATCGGCACAATTAAATCTGTCACCTATCTCTGAGAATATTCTAACACGACATAGACTCCTAACTTGGCACAGTAGGTCTCTCACCTATCTCTGATAGTAACCTATTTCATTTTCTCTTCTTTAGATTACAGTTTCCTGTTGGGGTGTTTAAAACCACACAGTTAGCTCAGAAAATGAAGTCTGTTTTGGTGTTAAGGTCAGTTTAGGTTCTGGTCCTTAAGGGGTCACTCAGGCCTTGTGCCTGCACTCTCTTCACCAGTTCCATCTATGTGAGGACAAAGTCAGGCTTGCTGGCCACATCTTCCCTTTGAAGCGTGAGAGTTTCTCCTCTATATGGACTTTCTCCTTCTTACTGGACACTGCAGGACGAAGTCCTTTTTTTTTTTTTTTTTTTTTTTTTTTTTTTGGTATTTTTGAGACGAGACAGGGTTTCCCTGTAGCCCCAGCTGTCCTGGAACTCGCTCTGTAGACCAGGCTGGCCTTGAACTCACAAAGATCTGCCTGCCTCTGCCTCCTGAGTGCTAGGATTAAAGGCGTGCGCCACCACTCCCGGTGGGACAAAGTCCTTTTAAGTGAATCTCCAAGACTTCCCTGGCTCAGGATGACTGGTGACTCGCTGCCACAGGACATGCACAAAGTTGCGGATGCAGGATCCTAGGACCCAAGTATACCTCAGAGGGTAGGGGCCAAAATATTGTCCCTTCAAATCCCTCTTGCCAAATCAGATTGGAGCTTTAAGTGTGGTTGCTAAACCTCCAAGAGGATTGTTTGAATTAATTTGGTACTTTAATTACCATACAACTCCTAAGTAAAGCTTGAACATTGACTTAAGCACTGCTAATAAATTCTTAATTGCTGTGGCAAAAAATATTCTGACTAATAAAATGCAAAAATATTCTGACTAATAATAAATGCTCATGGTAGGAGCCTGGTAGTGGCTGCAGCACAGGCTAGGAAAGGATACTATTTACTGGCTTGTGTTGCTGGCTCATGTTCAGCCTATCATATACAATATAGAAATATCTGGGCAAGAATGGCATTGCCCACAATGGGCACAGGCCAGTCCAATGAAGGCAATTATTGAGGTTCCTCAGCTCAGGTGTATCAAGTTGACATTAAACCTATTCAGTAAGTCTTCCACAATTTGTTCTTTAAGGTCTATGAAGGTCATTTAGGTACTCAAAGTACTATGATTTAAACTATGGAAGGCAAAAGTTTCTAACAATATAGCCCATGAAACAAACCTAATAAAGATGTTAAAACCAGTACCTTCTCAAATGAAGGCCATGTCACTTGTCCCCAGATTTTGAATTATAGCTTTGAAAAGGAAAAGGAAGGGGGGGGGGACATTGTCAAATACCAGCAGGCAGATAATACTTATAAAAATGTATTAATACAATTCCAATTGACTTTGTATAATCCAATATAAAAACCAAAATTCTGAAAGGATCAGAATATGCCATTAAATAAATTGCAAGAGAATTAGAATATAGAAATATAGCATTAGTTATTACAAAGTCTGATGTGAATTTAGGCTTTTTTTATTTTTATTTTTGTATGTGTATAAATGTACTGTCTGCATGTAGGTTTGTGCACCCGTGTCGTGCAATGCCGCGGAGGTCAGAAGAGGGTGTAGGATTCCCCTGGAGTTGGAGTTAAAGACGGTTCTCAGCCGCCATGGGTTCTCAGCCGCCATGTGGGTGCTGGGGATGGAACCCGGGTCCTCTGCAAGAGCAGTCGGTGCTCTTATCCGCCAGGCCATCTCTCCAGCCCCCGAATTTAGGCTTTTTAACTATGCAGGCGTAATAGAGGGTGGAATTTAGGCTTTTTAACTATGCAGGCGTAATAGAGGGTGTGGTTTAGCATCGCCACGGAAAGGCCTCAAGATGGTGGCTGAGGAGTGGGCATGGATTAGCACGGTTGCCATAGAAACAGTCTGCAGCTTGTCTGTTTGAATGTGGAAAAAATCCGCTTGGCGGTGCTGGTGTCAGAAAGTGGGGAAGAACCGCATGGGGGCAGCTGTGTGGCGGACTGGGGAGAGGAGAGAGCTGCAGGAAGGAAGTAAAGTTTTTTAGCCTCAGAAGAAAGGGGAATGGCGTGGAGGAAACGAGTCCTCTAATGGGAGGCGGCATGGAGGACGTACATCCTCTAATGGGAGGCTGGTAGAGACTCCAGGTCTGGAGTGTCTCTGAGACCGGGCCTACAGGCCTGTGAAGTCAGCATCTTGAAAATCACATCACAGGGAAGGCCAAAATTCGGGTCCGGATTCTGTCCCCAGCATTCCATAGGACAGCAATCTGGATGGAAAAAATTGGGGGGGGGGACCCTGAGTTTGCCGGCACTCAGCGGTCCAAAACGGGGAAGCGGAACGGGAGGCTAAAATGAAGGAAGAATCGGAGGGAAGACAGAGAGAGGAGGGAGGAGATGGAGGGAAGCAGGAGAGAGTAGGCAGAAGTGGAGAGAGAAAGAGGGAGAGAGGGAGGGAGGAGAGAGAAGGAGGGAAGGAAGAGAGGAGCCTGGACCTAACAGCTTTCTCCACTCTTATGCAGTTCAGGACCCCTTACCTTGGGATCTGCTGCCTACAGTGGGCTGGGTCCCCCCTTGTCAGGTAGTTTAAGACAATCCCCCCCAGACACACTCACAGGCCAACTCAACACAGACAATTCCTCAGAGATTTCTCTCCCCAGCAGATTCTAGGTCATGTCACTTTTCCCTTTAAAGATGACCATTAGGAAATGCAAAAGAGAGGGCGACCACTGGGATATTTCAAAAAGTGAAAAGCCTTGTGATCTCGGTCATGGAGCAGAGCATGATGACCTTTGTTTCCTTTTTTTTTTTTTTTTTTTTTTGTCTTTCTGCCTGCTTCCTGGAACTCACTGTATAGACCAAGCTTGCCTTGAACTCACAGAGACCCACCTGCATCTGCCTCCTGAGTGCAGGGATTAAAGCCACCAGATGTTTCCTTCTTTCATTGAGCTTTTCTATGTAGTAGGCAGGTGCTCTAACACTGAGTCACACCCCCAGCCTCATGAATATGCTCTCTGAAGCTATGAAAATATTTATTCATCCTAAAAGTTCTCAAGATCCTCCAAACAATTGTCAAACCATAGGTCCTACCTGAAAGGTAAAACTACAATGATCTGTGTTTTCAGGGGATTTGGGCGTGGGTTTCCATGGAAGGATTAAGAAGGCTGGTAGGGTTAGAGAGATGGCTCAAGGGTTGAGCACCCACTGCTCTTGCAGAGGACCCGAGTTCAATTCTCAGCACCCACATGGCAGCTAAGAACCGTCTTTAACTCCAGTTCCAGGGGAATCCGACACCCTCTTCTGACCTCCACGGCATTGCATGACACAGGTGCCCAGACCTACATGCAGACAGTACACTCATACACATAAAAAATAATAAATTAAAAAAATTAAAAAAGATTCATCTGGTCAACAGTGAGACCTTGCCTAAAAATGAATAAATGAACACACACATAACACATAAATAAGTAAATAGCTGGAGATATATAGTGCAGTGCTAGAGCACTCACCCAGCATGTGAGAGGCTCCAAGTTTAATTCCAGTACTACCAAAACAAAACAACACCAAAACAACTAAAAACAGAGCTAGCTTTTTTCCATATAAGTTGCCTTTTTTTTTTTTTTTTTTTTTTTAATCTTGCTGCAATTCTGCAACTTTAACTCAAGAATAGGTGATGGTCTGGGTGTCCTGTGGGGCACACAGAGGCTACTGAGGGATCCCAATTGCTGGACTGGCTTCAGCTATCTTGCCCAGCAATAAAGTCAGCAAAGGCAGCAGGCAGGTCATGATGCAGGCACAGAATGAGGGACAGTGTCCACCTAGTGAAAGAAGCTCTTGATCTATTAAGAGGGAAGCTAGGTATAGTGCTGCCTAATCCTCTGGGACATGGTTCCTACTCATTCACCACTGATTAATTCTTATGCTGGTAACTGACGTCTTTTTTTTTTTTTTTCAAAGCCAATTTTTTATTAAAGCTTTGTGCATTTCATACATTTGGTAACTGACATCCAGGACATGTCTTGTACAATAGTTTCCCTAGCTTGAGACTCCTCTGGGTTTTGCTTGGGTTGGAATGTTTCAAATGTAACGCTGGGGGTACTCTTAGAGGTGCGGAGGTTGGGGTTAGTTCCTAGGCCCCAGTAAGGGATGAGTAAAGGTTGCCAGGCACTTATCTTTGGATAGGCGGTGTGGAATTCCCCTTTGTCCAACTATGTCAATTAGGTAATTGGAATGATGATGATTATTATTATTGGTGAATGGACACTTCTCTGAAGTCCAAAGGTTAGTTTAATACAAGATAAGACTACAGGTGTTTGAATCCCTGCCTCTAAAGTAGCTGTTTCGCTCAGGGAACATCAATTCGGTCCTCGGCTGTGTGAACATTCGCTTGGGGCAAACCTGGGTCCAGAGTGGCTTCCCTGTGGCTGTATCCGCACGGCTCAATTAAGTATCAAGGAGAAAATCTTGGGTGAATCCTTTAGGTAACAATGCAATTAAAATATACAAATATGTGAAATGCATTTAAGAAGTCTGCAAGTTTAATACAATATGAATTCAATTAATTTTGCGGAGTTTAACTGAATGGATCGCAAACTGACCGTTTCTTCTCAGTGCTGTATCTAAAGGACCGGGTAGAAGGTCAGGACCTAGGACTCGGCACGATCCCGAGCCCACTCCGCAGAACTACAGGTGCCCCCACAGCCCCGGAAGGAGCCGCAGCCCGGAAGAACGTTCCTGGTCCCGCCCCGCCTTGTGTCAGTTCCGGGACTCGTCAGTGGAGGCGACCGCCGCGGCCACAAAGCTGCGCTCTCCGCGTTTCCAGCCGGGTCTCTTTTGCCGCCGGGTCTTCAGCATGGCGGCCTCCATGGCTGGGAGCCTAGGACTTGTTACACCTTCAGTTTGCTGACAGTTCCTGGTGTCTGTTCTTGTCTTTCCTGGGCTAGTCCAGCAGACATGTTCGCCAAGAGCTTTCGGATCAAGTCCAGCACGGCCATCAAGGGGTCGGACAGGTGAGGGAGGGCATACTCTTATTTGCCCCACGAAGCCCCTAGACTTTTGGGGGTGCCTCTGGAGAGGAGACCTCGGGGGCAAAGCACAGAGGGTAGATATATTTTGAGGATGAGGTTGGGGGGTCTGTTTTATCTTCTAGGTGGTCTTTTGGACAAGAACTAAAATTCAGTCACCGTTTACTGGCCTCAGATTATTTAGATTTTGTGAAAGATGTAAAAGTGAGGGTATACAACGGAGTTTAGAGCCTCAGGGGGAAGATCAGACAGAGAACTAAAAATGTAGGAGGAAAATTGTCCCGATGATTACTTCCGTCCTGAGAGACCACTGGAGTGAAGTGAGAGGGGAGAAGGCACATGTTGTAGCAAAGAGAAATGTATCTCTTCAGACAGCATTGCCTACTCGGGAATTTTGGAACTAGCATTCCATAGGTTTCACTCTTGGTGTCATGGTATAGTGCTTTAATAATAAGCTGATAGATTTGCCAACCAGTATGAGAAAGGAGTGGATCTACGAAAATCGCCTGTGAAGTCAGGATGGCTGGGGCTCCTTAGGTAAACCCAGCTTCATTTACTGAGAATCTGTGTTCCTATATGTAAAATGGGAAAATATGCCCAAGAATGTGCAAAAATAGATGGGACTATGAATGAGAGAGAATAGGATTTTGCAAGGCTGAGAACACGGCATCATAAACCAAGCAGTCTTTCCTTGGCCTTTATGATTTTACAGTGAGTCATTTCTGCTAGTATTCATGGTGCTGGTGTGCTTCCTGCAGGAGAAAGCTTCGGGCAGATGTGACAGTTGCTTTTCCCACCCTTGGAACAGATCAGGTCTCTCAGTTAATACCTGGAAAGGAAGAGCTAAACGTTGTGAAGTTGTATGCTCACAAAGGGGATGCAGTGACTGTGTACATGAGTGGTGGTAACCCCATCTTATTTGAACTGGAGAAAAAT
The DNA here is from genome assembly GCA_009823505.1 of Rhizomys pruinosus. Classification (NCBI taxonomy): domain Eukaryota; kingdom Metazoa; phylum Chordata; class Mammalia; order Rodentia; family Spalacidae; genus Rhizomys; species Rhizomys pruinosus. The sequence goes on from VZQC01002611.1 coordinate 1,318,876, forward strand.
CTGTATCCAACAGGTATGGCAGCAGGGTGGCGATGGCCAGCACTGTAGTCCTTGTCTAACACTTGCTTCTCTCTAGTTTTTCCTGCTCCATTAACTTGCCTACAATAGATAAAATAAGCAGAGAATCTCCCAGTACTATTCCCTAAGGATCTCTACAGATGTAGTGTTCCTACACCTAGACTTTTCAAGACCAGAAACTGCTATAGGAGGGAGGGGGAAAAAATCAACAACTAATACAGATTGTTGATTACAAAGAGAAGTTCTGAGACAAAGGAGCAATGCTGAGTAGGTTAGCTAAGGACAGACCATAGATGTTGCAGAGGATGGACTTTCAGGGCATGTTAAAAAAAAAAAAAAAGCCCTGTAAATTGTCTGCAAAAAGCTCTTCTTAAGATACTGTACAGAGATAATATACTGGGAAATAAGCTGAATTAATGAAGCTACCTACCCAGCTGTGTTAGGCACCTCAACTGGGATGCTTTACAGTGGTTTTTCTCTGGTTCATTGTCTAAGATTCTCAGCGTTCTTTGTCACACATCTCAGAGGCTTGGACTCTTCTCTTTTCCATAGCAGCTGAGACCTGCTTTGTCAGTTGAGGCTCCTTCTCCAAGGCTGTCTGGCTGCAGCAGTGCAGTGCAGTTTCTTAGGCCACTCCTACCTTTCTCCTCACTTCGCTGCTGTACCTGAGCAGACGGACCCCCCCCCACCAAGAGTCTACTGCTAATCACTAAATGATAAACATGAGAATGTTTCAAAATGAATTACAGATTGGCTTCCTGTAAAAACAGGTCATTTGCTTCTGAAGTCATAAACAGGTTTCTGTCCTAACTGTGGCCATTTTCTGTTCACAGTCCTGATGTAGCCACTGGTGCCTCCAAATCTCCAGTGCTTCCCAGTTCCTAGGTGTCGCTAGGTCCTAGTACCTGCTTTCATCCTGAATGAAGTCTCTCAGGGGAACCTAGTCTAACCTCTGTAATACACACACACACACACACACACACACACACACACACTTTTTTTTTTTAAATTCTAATTAAAATGAGTATAATGTTAGGTACTTTTCCAGTCCCCTAGTAGATTGACTCTTCTGTAACAAGTGTTTCCTGGGTCTGTTTTTCTGCAGTGTACACACTCTGGTCCTATCCTGATCTTCTCCCAGCCTTTACAACATGGCCTCTGGTACTAGAGAAACTGGTGAGGGGAGCAGGTAAGAGAATTTTCCTATATTCTAACAATTTCCTCCTCAGTAATCATTAACTTAATAAAGTTACTCCTCCTATGTTCATATGCTGACACCCCCCCCCACATGTATATGTGTGATTCCACCCACTTGGCTGATTCCATGAGTTCTCTAGACTTTTTTGACTGTTGTAAGGCTTTTTTTAATAAGTGATACGAAAGAAGTTTGTGAATTGCTATATTCTGTACTTAAATCAGTGAGTTGAATTTAGGGAACTAGCACAAACCGATCATGGGTATGGGACGCTCAACCTAATGCTCCTATTTGTGAGCTCTACTTCTTGGGTTGCTATTTTTGGTGTGATTAGCATAGTTAATACCTAATGTTTCTTTGTCAAGGGAATGGGTATATGATGAAGTAAAGCATGAAAGGAAGTGGAAACAAAGTAAGCTGTGCTGCTTTCATTTGCTGCAGATTTGATGCTGCCGGGACTAGTGGTGCCCCCTGCTGGTCTGCCTCAGGTACAGAAAGGTGACCTCTGTGCCATTGCCTTGGTGGGGAACAGGTACTGTGTCAGGCACCTGTGCCTTTTGGGGGGCGGAGGAACATATATAAAGGGAGCTAGAAGAAAATGACAACTTCCAAAGCATATGGACCAAAGATTGAAAGGAAGAACGGGTTCTTCTGAAGGAGCAGATAGTGGCCCACTGCAGAGTGGCTGGCAGTGATGTCTGTAAGCTCCTACTGCTTGCTTTTCTTTCCATTTTCTTTTTTATTTCTTCCTCTTTTTTTTTTTTCAAGGCAGGGTCTTTCTTACCATGTAGCACTGGCTGGCCTGGAACTCGCTAGGTAGACCAGGGTAGTCTCCAATTCACACAGAGGTCACCTGCCACTCCTCCAGAGTGCTGGGATAAAAGGCGTATGCCATCATGCTTGGTGCTGCTGCATTTGAAAAAACGTTTTAAAGATTAATTTTAGCTTTACAGAATAATGTCAAAGATAGTTCAGAGTTCTGATATACACCATAGTTACCAGCATTTTCTAATGGTAACATCTTATATAACCTATGTAGTTATCACAGCTAAAGTATTAATATTGGGACAGTTCTGTGAACTCAACCAAAGCCTTCATTTGTATCTTCCAGTTTTTAAGCAAGTGTCTCTCTGTTCAAGGATTCAGTCTAGAATACTACATTGCATTTAGTTGTCTTTCTCCAAGCCTCTCTCCTGTCTGGGACATTCTCTTGTCTTTAGTCACCTTCACACACTGGCACATCATCTGCATCATTATCATTTATTCTTTTTTTTATTAATTAATTTTTTTAAATTTATTTTTTATGTGTATGAATGTACCGCCTGCATGTAGGTTTGTGCACCCGTGCTGTGCAATGCCTTGGAGGTCAGACGAGGGCGTCGGATTCCCCTGGAACTGGAGTTACAGACGGTTCTCAGCCGCCATGTGGGTGCTGGGGATCGAACCCAGGTCCTTTGCCAGAGCAGTCGGTGCTCTTAACCGCTAAGCCATCTCTCTAGCCCCCATTATCATTTATTCTTAATAGCTTTAACAAAATACAGTTCACAGATGATAAAGTTTGTCAATTTCAAATGCACAGTCACACAGCTTTTGGTTTATTTATAGTTACTGAGCCATGATCGTGTGGCTTCTTTTTGATCCCAGGGCCTCATGTGTGCTAGGCAAGTACTTTATTACTGAACTGCACTCCCAGTCCCTATTGCTCTTTAAAAATGAGAGTCAGGACTGGAGAGATGGCTCAGCGGTTAAGAGTGCCAACTGCTCTTGTAGAGGACCTGCGTTTGATTCCCAGCACCCACATGGCAGCTAAGAACTGTCCTTAACTCTAGTTCCAGGGGAATCCAACACCCTCTTCTGACCTCCGGGGCATTGCACAACACGGGTGCATTGACCTACATGCAGACAGTACACTTGTTCACATAAAAAAATAATAAAAAAAATAAAAAACATAAATGGAGAGTCATTGTATAGACAATTCTTTTTTTTTCACATTCTTTTGATTTTATATTACCCTAAAATATGCATACATACCCTCCACCCATATACCCAAAATTCCAAAGTCTGAAAATAAATGGTAGATTAATTCTAGAACCTGTTAAGGGATTCACAATGTAAGAGCATAGTTGTTTTCAGATCACGAGGAATATAACATTAATGTTGTTCAGTTTGCCTTACAACTAGGTACTTGGTGCTAGTATCCACAGATGAGGGATACCATTCATCGTATATTTTTTTGGGACTGTGTTACTTCACTTAACATATCTTCTAGTTCCATGCATTTACCTGCAAAGTTCATGATGTCATCTTTCTTTACCACTGCATAGAGCTCCATTGTGTAGATGTGCCACATTTTCTCTATCCACTTGTCAGTTGAGGGGCACTTGGGTTGTATAGACAGTCCTGAACAAGCAAAGGCTTAGCCTGAGCCTTGTCTCTGGCTTCCTTCCCAGAGCTCCTGTAGCAGTTGCAGTGGCCGCCATGTCCACAGCTCAGATGCTGACCTCAGGCCTGAAAGGAAGGGGATTCTCTGTGCTCCACACGTACCAGGACCACTTGTGGTGAGTGCATTGTTTCTTCTGTTTATAGATAAGGGGGGGTTGTGGAGAGAAGATGGGGCCTAAGATTCAGAAGCACAGGTATTAGTACCAGGCACATTCTTTTTTTTTTTTTTTTGTCTTTTTGAGATAGGGTCTCCCTTTAGTCCCAGCTGGCCTGGAGCTCAATATGTAGACCAGGCTGGCCTTGAACTCACAGAGATCCGCCTTCCTCTGCCTCCTGAGTGCTGGGATTACAGGCATGTGCCATCACGCCTGGCCTAGGCACATTTGTGTGTGTGTGTGTGTGTGTGTGTGTGTGTGTGTGTTTGAGACAGGGTCTCCCTTTAGTCCCAGCTGGCCTGGAACTCGCTATGTAGAACAGGCTGGCCTTGAACTCACAGATATCCGCCTGCCTCTGCCTCCTAAGTGCTAGGATTAAAGGCGTGTGTCACCACGTCCAGCTAGGCACATTCTTATGCAAGTCGTGGACCCTAAACTTCCATTTCTTTGCCAAATGTGAGGAAAAGAATATTTTGTTCTGTTTCATTTTCATTTTTACTTGTCCAGATAAAAAAAACTAGAGACAGCTTTGGCTGTTTTCTAGGTAAATGTTAGAATCCTAATCCTGGAATTGTCCTAGACATTTGCCCTAGACTGAGGAATTGTCTCTTCTGCCCTTCCCTGTGGTAATGCTTTGGGCATTCTGGCCAAATCTGCTGTGCACATTTTGGGCATCCTTTGGTCCTGAAACAAGTACTTCTGAGTCTCTGTCAGTCCTTTGACACCAGGATGATAACTGGGTACTTGTGTGTTTTTCAAGTATCATGTCTCAGAGTCCTCATTATGAAGGCAACACATTCTGCCTATCACAGTTAATTTCCAGAGCCATATACTTCCTTTACTGATTTATATCACTTTACCAAAGCAGTAAATAGTGTTTTTCTCAAAAGCAGTATAGCTGGCAAGCTTTTGTGGAGTGGGGTGGAGGTAGTAGAGGTTGAGATAGGGCCTCATATATGGTTCAGGTGGCCTGGAACTTGAGATCCTCCTGCCTGAGCTTCTTGAGTTAGGATTATAGGCATGTGTCACCAAACATGGTTCTGTATAGCTGGTCCTTTAGCCAAGTGTGTCTGTTGGTATAGATTCATCTTTATATTTTCTTTTTTTTGAATTTTTTAATTTATTTTCGTATGTGTATGAATGTACTGTCTGCATGTAGGCTTGTGCACCTGTGTCGTGCAATGCTGTGGAGGTCAGAAGAGGTTCTCAGATTCCCCTGGAACTGGAGTTCTCCTGGAATTGGAGTTACAGATGGTTCTCAGCCGCCATGTGGGTGCTGGGGATTGAACCCAGGTCCTCTGAAAGAGCAGTCGGTGCTCTTAACCACTAGGCTATCTCTCCAGCCCCTCATCTTTATATTTTCTACCCCATTCTTGGAGATATTGGCTTCTGCAAGCTATCTAAGGCCTCCTTTGCTGGAGACACAGCTTCATTAGCTTGTCTTTTCGGCAGATACTGGAGCACACGCAGCTTCTGTTCTCTTAGTGCCATGTTTCTAACTCTCAGTGTGCCAACATCAATCTGGATTGTCTTAAGTTGTCTTAGCAGCAGCTGCCCCAATTGCCAACCTCAAGTTAAAAAACTTCTTTATTTACCTCATCTGGATAGCCTAAACATACTATTAAAAATATTGGGGCTGGAGAGATAGCCTAGCGGTTAAGAGTACCGACGCTCTTGCAGAGGACCCGGGTTCGATCCCCAGCACCCACATGGCGGCTGAGAACCGTCTGTAACTCCAATTCCAGGAGAACTCCAGTTCCAGGGGAATCCGAGACCCTCTTCTGACCTCCGCGGCATTGCACGACACGGGTGCACAGACCTGCATGCAGACGATACATTCATACACATGCAAAAATAAATAATAATAAAAAAAAAATTTAAAAAAAAATATTAATAAGCCTTGCTGGAACTATTAGTTAAAACTGAGTTTGGTTTACAGTCTTGGCTAAACTAAAGCTTTTTACTTTTTACTTTACTAAAGCTGCTATGTGGAATTGCTTTTTCCTGTCCTCTTAAGGTTGGGAGTCAACCATGCTCATCTTTGCACATTATGGGCACTTGTTATAACACAGTACACACCACCAACTCTGCAGTCCTCGTATAGTCTAGCTATTTATATTCTGTTAAATAGGATGATCCCTGGGTTTGTAGTTCACCAGATTGAAACAACTGTCATAACAGACGCATTTACAATCATATTTCTTTTGCTTTTCTTAAGGCCTGTAGCCCAGGCTAGCTTCAAACTTGCTGTGTAGTCAAGGATGCTTGAACTCCTGCCCCTCCTGCCTCTGCTTCTAAAGTACTGGGATTACAGGCATTCACCACCATACCTGGTCCTTAGCCAATTCAAGATGGTTTATCAGTTTTTACTTACACAAAGGAAGCATTTTCAGTGGTTTATCTTTAGCTGCTTTTCTTTTTTCTTCAAGTGTTATATTGGGGATTGAACCAGAGTCTTGCTTGTTAGCAAGCACTTTACCACTGAACTCTTTGTTGTTGTTTTTTTTGAAGCAGGTCATACTCTGTAGTTCAAGCTGGCCCTGAACTCACTATAGAGGACAGGCAGGCTTTGAACTCACTTTTCCTTTCATCTCTGTCTTGGGCTGTCTATGTAAGTAATCATTGCCTTGGGATTTGGAGAAGACAAGCATTGGTTACCATTTTAGAGATGACAGAACTGAGGCATAGAACTTTTCTGGGCCCAGAAATAATTGATTAGAGTCGAGTGTACAGGGCTCTGCTGTCCTGGACATTCCTGTCTGTTGGCTCTTACTAGCTTTGAATTCCTGACTGCGTCTTCCCTGGTCAGGGTGGGTGAATGTTGTGGCTACTGCTTGGTATATCTGACATCAGATTTTTCTAGGCAATCTGGAGACAAGTCCTCCCCACCTGCCATTGCCCCACTGACAGTGGATCCCACAGATCTCAATGAGGAGAAGACGGACCTTGCTCTGCCTGGAAACCTAAGAAGACTGTCCTTAGAGGGAGAGGAGGAGCATGGGAAGATCCATCAGGTGTTTGGGGAGCACAGCCTCCCAGAAGCCTCTGAAGATACTGGCTCCAGGGCCCCACGCCACGATTCCTTGGACAGCAAGGCCCGTCAAGGTATGGCTCTGGGGGGGAACAGGCCCACCCCTCCTTCAGATTAGAGTGGCACTGACTCTCTGGGAGAGGAGGGCAGAACCCTTATTTTCCTTGAGGGCTGTGCAGTTCTGTAGCCCTTCCTAAACACCTCAAGTGTGTGTCTGTCTGTCTGGCATGTGGATAGTTTCCAGCTGCAGAGCGCCCAGACCTCTGCTTCTGATGGCGCTTGGTGAGTGTTCCTTAGGGTGGGACTTTGTGGTTTGACCCTTGCTGTAGGGCTAACCTTTACAGGATCAGTGCTCACGAGTCTGGGAAAGAGCCTGTGAGATGGCTCAGCAGGTAAAAGTGCATGCCCCCAAAAGGATGTTGTTCATGTCTCTTCCTTACAGAGCAAATGGATGAGCTGTTACAGCAATGTTTTCTGCATGCTTTGAAGAGCCGGGTGAACAAGGCTGACCTCCCTTTGCTTGCCAGCACTCTCCTCGGCTGCCACATGTTCTCCTGCTGGTACAGAACTCCTGCTGTGGGTGGGGCTGAGGGCCAGGCCTCACTTTCGTTCTTGGTAGTAGAGCAAGGCACGGATAATGGTTTTGAGTGGTGTGCTGTGGGAAGGCAGAACAGAAGGCTGATCTGGCTGGGACACTGTGTCTTAGCTTTAAAAATGTGAATTTTACTCAGTAAAAGGACACTAAGATTAAAATTCCCCAGATTCTCTGAATGTTAATTCTGCTGTGGTGTTTTGGGAATGTGTTCGTGAATCAGTACCATAACATGTACTGAAGAGTTTCTGGACAGCCTTTGCCAAGAGGGTTTCTGTAGTGTTCCACCTCCCACTTGGGTTTAAGCTGCATCAGGAGGAATAGTCGGTGTAAAGCCTGAAGGCCACCCTACTCCAAACACTGCCACTAGATAAGGTAGAGTTACTGTGGCTCACACCCACTCCCACTCCCTACACCACACATATGAACTGTCATGCCAGGAAATATGTTTATTTCTGAGATTCTGCTGTGTCCTAAAAAAACCTTTTTTTTTAAATTTTATTTATTTATTTTTGTATGTTTATGAATGTACTGTCTGCATGCAGGTCTGTGCACCTGTGTCGTGCAATGCCGCGGAGGTCAGAAGAGGGTGTCGGATTCTCCTGGAACTAGAGTTCTCCTGGAATTGGAGTTACAGATGGTTCTTAGCCGCCATGTGGGTGCTGGGGATCGAACCCGGGTCCTCTGCAAGACCAGTCCATGCTCTTAACCGCTAGGCTTTTTTAAAAGGCGGGTGTGGTGGCTCATGCCTTTAATCCCACCACTCTGGAGGCAGAGGCAGGCGGATCTCTGTGAGTTCAAGGCCAGCCTGGTCTACATAGTGAGCTCCAGGGCAGCTGGGACTAAAGGGAGACCCTATCTCAAAAAGACCAAAAAAAAAAAAAATTTTTTTTTCTTTTTTTTTTTTTTTTTAATTTTATTTATTTTTTATGTGTATGAGTGTACTGTTTGCATGTAGGTTGGTGCACCCGTGTCGTGCAATGCTGCGGAGGTCAGAAGAGGGCATCAGATTCCCCTGGAACTGGAGTTAAAGACGGTTCTTAGCCACCATGTGGGTGCTGGGAATTGAACCTGGGTCCTCTGCAAGAGCAGTCAGTGCTCTTAACCGCCGAGCTATCTTTCCAGCCCCTCTTTCTTTCTTTTTTTTTTTTTTTTTTTTAACTCACAGAGATCTACCTGCCTCTGCCTCCCAAGTGCTGGGATTACAGGCATGGTCACCACCATACCTAATCTGCAGTAAGCACTCTTAACCATTGGGCCATCCCTCCAGCCCTGACATATGGCTTTCTTTATGGCATCTCAGACAAGTGTGGCATCGAGTTCCTTGATAATTTGTCCTGATCTTGCTGAGTTGCAAGTAACTGTGAAGGGGAAATGTTAGAATGAAGTGGGTTCTAAGAATGTCTCAGCCATAGCCCCATAGCTGCTGAATGTTATATTTGAGAGAAGATATAAATTCTAAGGAATGGGAAAGACCACAGCTTTCATTAAGAACCTCTATCCAAGCTGGGCGTGGTGGCGCACGTCTTTAATCCTAGCACTTGGGAGGCAGAGGCAGGCGGATCTTTGTGAGTTCAAGGCCAGCCTGGTCTACAGAGTGAGTTCCAAGACAGCTGGGGCTACAGGGAGACCCTGTCTCAAAAAGACAAAAAAAAAAAAAAGAACCTCTATCCCAGGCTGGAGAGATGGCCTAGTGGTTAAGAGCACCAACTGCTCTTGCAGAGGACCCGGGTTCAATTCCCAGCACCCACATGGCGGCTGAGAACCGTCTTTAACTCCAGTTCCAGGGGAATCTGATGCCCTCTTCTGACCTCCGAGGCATTGCACAACACAGGTGCACTAACCTGCATGCAGACAATACACTCATACACATAAAAAAAAAAAAAAAAAAAAGAACCTCTATCCCAAAGCTACCCTAAAGAATAAGAGGTAGCAAGGGCTCAGCAAACTTCTGTAAAGAACCAGATAGTAAATAATTTGGGCTTTTCAGGCTGTAAGGTCTCTGTTGCAGGTACTTTGCTATTCTGCACTTATGTGACCAAAGACAACAGAGTAGATGGATTAGTTAGACTCTGATGTAGGCCTGGCTACTGCTCATCTGAATGTGCAATGGGAAATGTCCACCTTGAAGTGGGACTTCTTGAGGCACAGAAAGTTTTCTGATCTGAGAGGAATCTAAAGCTATGTTGAATTACAATAGCCACTAGTGACATGTGGGCAATTAAATATAAATTAATTAAAAGTAGATAAAATTCAAAGTTCAGGTCCCTGATCACAGCAGGCACATTTTAGGTGTTCAGTAGCTGCATGGAGGCTGTCGGCTGGCTCCCACGTTGGACACCACAGACAGAGATACCCCATCTCCACAGACAGAGATAACCCCATCGTTACAGAAGCGTTACTGGACAGAGCATCCCATAGTCTGCATCCATCTCTGATGCCACAGCAGGGCAGAGAGTTCCAGAATGGTGGCCTTTTTCTGACTGGGGAGGAGGTTGAGGAAAGGCCCTTTTATTTGTGTCAGGCAGTTGCCACTACTTGCTTCTTTGGTTTAATTTGCCATTTCTATCTGCCATAGCCCCAAAGGACAACAATTAGATATAAAGAAATCAAGTTATAAAAAGGTAAGACCCTGTATCTTCTTTGCATAGCCACACAGAGTTGTGTAGGAACACATGTGATAGGAGCTGAGTAGACATAGGGAAGCCCTGCCTACAGGGCTCAGGCTAGAACTAAGCCTTTTTATTCTGGGTATAATACAGAATAATGAAACCTTTTCTGGGCCAAGGTATCCACTCCTCTCCACTCCTCTCTTCCCTTTCTCCCTTGCTATCCCATTAGAGTTCTGACAGGCTTTACCAGAAAGCCTGTAGCAACTTCTTGCTCCTTAATTTGCAGTGTGTGTGTGTGTGTGTGTGTGTGTGTGTGTGTGTGTGTGTACTTTCAGTCTCTAGTCTGATGACTAAAGACAGCAGAAAGTGGGTCACAGTTCTCTAGTTCCATCTTGTACCAGGCCTGGTACTCCTAGGTGCTAGATGTGTGGAGTCAGTGAAGCCCCTTGTACTGGCCTCTCTCCCCAGCTCTCTAAGTTCCTGCAGCTCATGCAGCAGGAGCAGATTATCCAGGTGAAGGAGCTGAACAAAGGAGTAGAGAGCATTGTGGCTGTGGACTGGAAGCACCCAAGGTAAGTGTGGGGCCTGTCACTACAACTCAGTTGATTGTGGGGTATCTGAGCCCCAGATTGGGGGCTGCCAAGGCACTAGTATAAAATACTTTTTTTTTTCCTTCTGCTGGGTTTTAGGATTACATCTTTCATCATCCCCGAGTCTTCTCTGACCTCCCAGACTACCCAGGAGGGTAGGAGGGAACAGCCCTATCACCCTCCAGATATAAAAACCCTCTACTGTGTCCCAGCCAACATGACCCCACTTTTCCAGGAGTCTGGCCACAGGTGAGTCTTCGGAGCTTCACCCTTCTCTGCCTGCATGGTGTTCCACTTGCCCCTCTTCTTTCTCTCCCAAGTACTGTTCTTCTGTGACTGGCAAAACTTATTCTGCACCATCTCCTTTTCTTCTAAATCCATCTTAAGCCTCCTTCCTAGAGATGTCTCTGGTGTCAGTGAATGAGAGGGTTGTTAGATTTTTGGTGAAGAAAAGGAGAAGAGAGTTAAGAAAGTAAGGAATAGGGGCTGTAGAGATGACCTAGCGGTTAAGAGCACCAACTGCTCTTGCAGAGGACCTGGATTCGATCCCCAGCACCCACATGGCAGCTGAGAACCGTCTGTAACTCCAGTTCCAAGGGAATCCAACGCCCTCTTCTGCCCTCTGCAGCATTGAACAACACGGGTACACAGACCTGCATTCAGACAGTACATTCATATACAAATAAATAAATAAATAAATAAATAAATAAATAAATAAAATAAATTTAAAAACCAAAAAAATAAATTAAAAAAATTTAAAAAAAGAAGAAAGTAAGGACTAGAAGCCAGAGCTAGACCTGTGAGCACACGAGAAATGCCGACAGAGAAACAACAACTTTCGAGAAAAGGAATTCTCTGCAACCTGGTGGGGGTGGGGGCAAGGTTTTTATCTCCTTAAGGGGATAGCTAGAGTATGTCTGGTGCCAAAGCCTGTTGTTTTGAAGAATGAAAGTTCCTTTGATTTGTGGGACAGCACTCCTCTATCTCATGAGTGCCATGGAGACAGGGTAGATCGTCTGCATAGCCCCCATTTGCCTGGTGTGTGACCAATTGATAAGACTGGATTGAGTAAGGCCTGGTAGTCAATTTAGGGCCAGCTGGTCACCTTCAGGGATTGTAGTTCACCTCTTCCTGATTGGCCTGTGGCCCTTTAGCTACTTTCACACTCTGGCAAAGGTAGCCTCTGTCTGTACATATGTGAGTACGTACTTTTCACACAGTTCTTGTCTCCATCAGCGAAAGATAAGAAGAGAGACTGGAAAGCCAAGGAAAGTGCCCTGCTAAGCAGGGAGTCTGAGTATTTGCAGATTGACCCTTAGTACATCTTGAAATAACCCCTGGTCACTTCTCTCCTAGGAAGGGGAGCACCCTCGGGGGCAGTGAGGTCAGAGTGATCATCACTGACTATGTCAAGAGAAACAATCTGGTTGATGCAAACAACAAAAAGTAAGTGGGCATGGAGAGCAAAGTCTGTCTCGTAAGGTCATCTCTAGCAGACAGAGACTAAAGGATGGGAAGACTGAGCCACCAAGAAGGCTCAGTGGGTAAAAGCACTTGCTGCCAAGCCTGACTACCTGAGTTCGATCCCCAGGATCCCACATGGTAAGAGAATCAACTCCTACATGTTGTCCTCTGACCTCTACATGTGTACGGTGGCACATACATATATGCACAGACACAGACATGTGCACACAGGACATATATAAGTAAAACCTAAATAAATATAAGAAAAAATTTAAAAAGCTAGAGAGAGAGAGAGAGAGAGAGAGAGAGAGAAGGAAGGAGGGAAGGAAAGGAGGAGGGAGAGAGAGAGAGGAAGGAAGAGAGAGAGGAAGGAAGGAAGGGAGAAATTAGCAAGAACAGTGTTTACAGACTGGGCTGTGCACATGTGGCTGTTGGCTATGGGTTCCTACCCATGGATCAGAAGCTGAGTAAACAGATCTCGTATGTCCTTGCCTTCCAATGCACATGGCTGTTGTCAGGAAAATGCAAACTTGAAAAAAAATATAACCAAAGTCGTTATGGTTTTTCGATACTGCTGTCTTACTAGGCGGACACAGGTGGTATGCTATTAGATAAGAAGAGTTTCACTAATTTTTTTCTTACTTAGACTAATTAATTTTCAAAAAATTTTGAGACCTACAAATTAATCTTTTTTAAAATATTTTTTAAAAGTTATTTTTATTTTACGTATATTAGTGTTTTGCCTACATGTGCACCCATGCACGCAGTGCCCATGGAGGTCAGAAGGAGGTAAGGGATCCCTGGAACTGGAGAGCCAGAGACAGTTATTAGCCACCGAGTGGGCACTGAGAACCAAACCCAGGTCCTCGAAAAGAGCAGCCAGTGCTCTTAACTGCTGAGTCATTTCTCCAGTCTCAATATTTATTTTAAATTATTTTTAAATTTGTGGTGTAGGAGATGAACCCAGTGTTTCTTGGAAGCTAGGTATGCACTCTATCACTACAACTCCAATCCTAAATTACTTTAAATTTATGAGTCTCTGGGGTCTTACATAACAACTCAGTCCATGCATACGTGTGTAGTCATCAGCATGGTAGTTAGCATGTCTCACTATTTCCTGTCGTCTTTTCCTTGGTAGTTGACTATGAACTTAAGCCTAGAAAGCTGCATTCACATTGTAAGTAGCAGAGCTGAGCCAAGAATCCTAATCCTGGGATTTACTCTATCCCACCTTTCCTTCTACCATCTCCCCCTTCGCCTTCCAGTCAAGAGTTTGACTGCTTGACTGCCTCTGGTCTCATAAGCTGAATGATCCTGAATGCTGTAAAGGAGACGTGGAAGATGAATCGGGTTGGGAGGGTTGAGTCCTAAATTTCTTTCTGTCTTCTTTCCCTTGAGTCTGGTGAAATTGGATCCTATCTTATGTGATTGCATCTTAGAGAAAAATGAACAGCACACAGTGGTGAAGCTTCCGTGGGACAATCTCCTGACCAGGTAACGGGCTTGCCGGTCCCTCTCCAGCTTTCCTGCTCCTCTTAATATCTTTTTTTTTTTTTGGTCTTTTCGAGACAGGGTCTCCCTGTAGTCCCAGCTGTCCTGGAACTTACTCTGTAGACCAGGCTGGCCTTGAACTCACAAAGATCCACCTGCCTCTGCCTCCCAAGTGCTAGGATTAAAGGCGTGCGCCACCACGCCCGGCTTTCCTCTTAATATCTTAATATGCCGGGCGAGCTTGTGCACGCCTTTAGTCTTTGTGAGTTCAAGGCCAGCCTGGTCTACAGAGTGAGCTCCAGGACAGCTGGGGCTACAGGGAGACCCTGTCTCAAAAAGACAAAAAAAAAAAAAATCTAGTACAGTGAACTTCGGTGTTATCCCTATCTTTGGGCTAGGGTCTGTGGTGCAAATCTGAGGGCCTGAGTTCAGATCTCCAGTAATCCCTATAAGAACCAAGTGTGGTGGCTGCATTTTAAGCCTCAATGCTAGGGGAAGACACAGGTGAGTCCGTGGAGCTCAGGGGCCAGCCAGCCTAGCTCAGTTGATGGGCTTCAGGTTCAGCAAGAGATGATCTCACAAAATAAGGTGATGAACAGTTAAGGAAGATTCCCAGTGCTGACCTCTGGGCTCCATGTACACACACTCACACACCCATACAAACATACAAACATACATCCACACACCCATACAAACATACTGTGTTGTTCTCCCTCAATACACAGAAATTGTCACTATCTTAGTCTTGACTTTCTTTTCATATAAACAATAGGTTTGCTTTGGTGATAGTTTGAGCCATCATGCATCATGATAGAAGAATTTGGGAGGACAGAAAGGAACAGCAATTAAAAATAAAGAACTTCAACAAAAGAACCAATTTAAGGCTGGGGAGCTGTCCTCAAAGGAAAGATTCTTCATTTTTCTGTAGAACCGTAACTAAAAATAATTTATATTATGATTCAGCACACTATAGTTCATGGGCTAAGTCTGGCCTGCCACCTGTTTATGTAAATAAGTTTCATTGGTACACAACCATATCTATTTAAAGTTTGTCTGTGGGGTACCTTGTGCTTTGACAGCAGCATTGAATAGACTTTTTTATGTTCTTTTGAGACAAATTTCACTATGTGGTCCAGGCTGGCTGTGAACTTAGGATCATCAAGCCTCTGCTCCTTGGGTGCTGGGATTGTAGGCATGAACTGCCGTGGGAGTGGAGTAGTGTTCAGGTCCAGCCAGTAAAGCCCAAAGTATTTACTGTCTGGCCCTTTATAGAAAACTTTGTCAATCCTGTATATATGATACCAGGAGAAAATTTTGCTATAATAAAAGGGAGAAATTCCATCTGGTAAGGGTATTGAATAAAAGATGTATTATCGGGGCTGGAGAGATGGCCTAGCGGTTAAGAGCGCCGACCGCTCTTGCAGAGGACCCGGGTTCGATCCCCAGCACCCACATGGCGGCCGAGAACCGTCTGAAACTCCAATTCCAGGAGAACTCCAGCTCCAGGGGAATCCGACACCCACTTCTGACCTCCGCGGCAATGCACGACACGGGTGCACAGACCTGCATCAGTACGTTCATACACATACAGAAATAAATAAAAATTAATAAAAAAAAAATTTTTTTAAAAAAGATGTATTATCAATATCAGTATTTTTTTTTAATTTATTTTTATTTTTATTTTTTTTATTAATTTTATTTATTTCTGTATGTGTATGAATGTACTGTCTGCATTGTCTGCATGCAAGTTTATGCACCCGTGTCGTGCAATGCCGCGGAGGTCAGAAGAGGGTGTCGGATTCCCCTGGAACTGGAGATCTCCTGGAATTGGAGTTCTCCTGGAATTGGAGTTTCAGATGGTTCTCGGCCGCCATGTGGGTGCTGGGGATCGAACCCGGGTCCTCTGTAAGAGTGGTCGGCACTCTTAACCGCTAGGCCATCTCTCCAGCCCCATTATTGTTATTATTAACTACTACTACTGCAAGGAGCTAAGGAGGTTGCTCTGGGTAAAGCATTCACAAGGATGAGTACCTGAGCTTGAATCCCCAGAACCCAGGTGAAGCCAGGTGCAGTACCACACTTCTCTAGTCCTTGTCTTCCTACAGTGGGGTGGGAGACTGACGCCAGAATACCCCAGAAGCTCATAGGCCAGCTAGCCTAGTGTACAGAGCTGTCGAGGGCAAAGTGACCCTGTACCACATGTGTGAGAGGTGAGGACTGACTCCTGAGGTTGTCCTCTGTCACACATACACTGTGGCATGAGACCACCTGCATTCACAGACACAGGCAGGCTCACACACAAATGCAAACATGCACACACACACACAGACACCCACACAAGATTAAAATAAATAAAAGATGTATTACTGAAACATGGCAGTGACGTGAAGGAGTACTTGTAGGCAAGTAATCTAATAAGGTCCGTGGTTTTTTTTTTTTTTTTTTGGTCTTTTCGAGACATGGTCTGCCTATAGCCCCAGCTGTCTTGGAACTCACTCTGTAGACCAGGCTGGCCTTGAACTCACAAAGATCCACCTGCCTCTGCCTCCCAAGTGCTAGGATTAAAGGTGTGCGCCACCATGCCCAGCAAGGTCCATTTTTTAATTTATTTTATTTTATTTTTTTAATTTTTTTTTAATTAATTTTATTTATTTCGGTATGTGTATGAACGTACTGTCTGCATGCAAGTTTGTGCACCCGTGTCGTGCAATGCCGCGGAGGTCAGAAGAGGGTGTCAGATTCCCCTGGAACTGGAGTTCTCCTGGAATTGGAGTTTCAGACGGTTCTCGGCTGCCATGTGGGTGCTGGGGATCGAACCCGGGTCCTCTGCAAGAGCGGTCAGCGCTCTTAACCGCTAGGCCATCTCTCCAGCCCTATTTTTTTTATTTTTTAGAAACATATATGACACATTTATGTTTCTTTTTTTTTATTTTATTTATTTTTGTATGCGTATGAATGTACTGTCTGCATGTAGCTGTGCAATGCCGTGGAGGTCAGAAGAGGGTGTCGGATTCCCCTGGAACTGGAGTTCTCCTGGAATTGGAGTTATAGACAGTTCCCAGCCGCCATGTGGGTGCTGGGGATCAAACCCGGGTCCTCCGCAAGAGCAGTCGGTGCTCTTAACTGCTAGGCCATCTCTCCAGCCCGAGGTCCATTTTTTGAAATAGGTAGTAACCTCCACAGCTTCCCAGGAGGCTGAACAAGCGGAGATTTTCCAGGCATTCAACTCACTATTGTTCCTTCCCTGAAACAGTGGGTATTAGCCTCGGGTGTATCTTGGGGAGCTTTGATAGATATGTATATATACCTTGCCAGAGACGTGGAGTTGAGTGGTATGGTACAGGTCCCTACATGAGCTCAGTAATTCTGATGTGCAGCCATCTTGCAAACCACTGCACTACAGAAGCTTGGACTTGGTGCCTGTGGTGGCTGGATACAGGGAGGCGCTTTCTGTCGGCTTGATCCACTCCAACTCTCATTTCAGATGTTTGGAAAATCTACAGCCCGCCTACCAAGTGACATTTCCTGGACAGGAGCCCATTGTGAAGAAAGGGAAAATCTGTCCGATTGACATCACCCTCGAACATAGGGCTTATAATAAAAAGGTAATTTTAAAAAGACCAGAGCTAGGAGTGTGAGTCAGTGGTAGTCCCTTGCCTAACATGCTAAGGCCCTAGGTTCCATCCCTGGCACCACCAACACAGGAAAGATACAGTGTTGGACCAAGAATGATTTAATTTCCCTGCTAAATTCCAGTTTCTAATTTGATTGGAGGCTTTTAGGTTGGCTTTAGACACTGAAAAGATTATTTATGAAATGCCCATGTGTGCTTGGGCAGACTCTGGATAAATAAGTAGAGCGAAACCAGTCCTCTCCTGTCCTCTGGGATTGCGCTAAGAAGCTTTCTGGAGAGCGTTTCCACAAGTAAACACTTGAATTTTGTTTTGTCCTATAAGCTTCCATCTCTTAAACAGTCTGCCTCTTGGGCTTTGCTCAATGGAAGCAGCTTATAGAAACATGGCTAAAGGAACTGAGGTTGTTTAGCCTGACAGTAGGAAGTTCAGGGAACAGATTACTTCTGCCTTCAAAATATGTGCAGTGCTGTCCTCTGCAGGAGCGCCCTCATTCTGTACACCCAGAGAACTTTCCAGTAGTCTGTGGTTCTGAGCCTGGGCTTTGGAGTTAGACCTGGACACAAACGTAGCTTTTGTTTTTCTCATTTCTTGACCTTAAGCAAGTTACTTTACTTCCTTTTGCTTTGGTTTCCTTCTGTGAAAAATAGAGACAGTACCTACTGTGCCAGGTATTGCAAGGGTCAAGTGAAGGCCTATCATAGATGAAGTACTCAATAACTCAGAACCAGTCATGATAACTTCATTAGCAACAATTACATGCCAGATAATTATAGTAAACTATTTTGTGTATATTAAACATTAATCTTTTATGATAGTAGTTAGAACTGGCCAAAACTGAAGTTGGTGCTGCATAAAATGGTAAGTTATTTTCTGGAGGTCTACAAGCAAAAATTAGGTGATCCCTTGTTGGGGAAGATAGCCAGGGACTCCTGTGTCAGGAAAGGACTGACTTCCTGATATGACCTCTAAGTCTTTAAGATTTTGTCTGTAGGCTCTTGCAAGCATAGGATTTTTTTAACTTAAAGACATTGTGGATAGCAACCCTCTTCAACCTACCCTGATAGTGATATATTTTAATATCTAGTCATGAATGAGAGAGAAGTTGTTTGAAAGCAACAAGAGGATTATGATTTTTTTTTTTAGAAAATATTTATTATGTATTATTTTATGTATATGAGTGTATTGCCTGGATGTATGTAAGGCACCCATGTTATGCAGTCAATGCCCAAGGAGGTCAGAAGAGGGCATTGCATCCCCTGGAACTGGAGTTAAGGATGGTTGTTAGCCGCCGTGTGGGTGCTGGGACTTGAACCCTGGTTTTCTGTAAGAGCAGCCAGTGCTCTTAACTGCTGAGCCATCTCTCTAGCCTAGATTGTGCTTTTTTTTTTTCCCCGTCTTTTTGAGACAGGGTCTCCCTGTAGCACCAGCTGGCCTGGAACTCCCTATGCAGACCAGACTGGCCTTGACCAAATATGATTTATTTATTTATTTATTTATTTATTTATTTATCTTTTTTTTTTTTTTTTTTTGAGACAGGGTCTCCTTTAGTCCCAGCTGGCGCGGAGCTGCTCTGTAGACCAGGCTGGCCTTGAACTCACAGAGATCTGCCTGCCTCGCCTCCAAGTGCTAGGATTAAAGGCATGCTCCACCACGCTCGGCTATTCTTTTTTTTTTTTTTTTTTTGAGACAGGGTCTCTATAAGCCCCAGCTGGCCTAGAACTCATTCTATAGACCAGGCTGGACTTGAACTCACAGAGATCCACCTGCCTCTGCCTCCCAAGTGCAAGGATTAAAGGTGTGAACCACCACACCCAGCTTAGCCACCATGTGGGTGCTAGAAATCAAACCTGGGTCCCTGCAAAGCAGCTGCGCACTCTCACTGCTAAGTAAGCATCTCTCCAGCCCCGGATTAGATTTATTTTTATTTTTTGATTTTTTTTTTTTTTTTTTTTTTTTTTTTGTTTATGACGTGTCTTTTGCATGTAGTGTCTGGTGCACTCAGAGGTCAGAAGAGGGCATCAGATTCCCCTGGAACTAGAGTTCTCTGGAATTGGCAGTTACACGACAGTTTCTCAGCTGCCATGTGGGTGCTGGGGATCGAACCACGGGTCCTCTTCAAGAGCAGATGGCCGCTCTCTTAACGGCCAGCCCATCTCTCTAGCCAGATTATGATTTTATTTTTTAAGGCATTAATGCCTTCCTTTTTTGTGCTGAAGTCACATTCTTCTCATTAGTCAAGTTGATAATAATGGGAAAGTGCATGTGTTGCTGACTGGCTACTTTAATATGGAATTATTGTCAATCAAAAATTTATTACTAATATTTATGGAGGTTGGGGAGGGCAGCACACATGCTATAGCTCATATGTGGGGGTCAGGAGACAGCTGTGGAGTTGGTTCTCTCCCTCCGCCTTTATGCAGGTTCCAGGGACTGTGAGCTTCGGGGTTTGCCAGGCGTGTGTGAGGAGACCCTTTACCTGTTGAGCCATCAGTTTATTTTTAGGTGTTCAGATGGTTTTGCTTTTATTTATTTTTTTTAAGTCTTTTTTTTTTAAATTTTTTTAATTTATTGTTGCCTTGAGTTATAGTGGATAGCCATTGATAAAATAATCTCTTTCCCACCTCCCCTCCTTTGCTCCCCCTCCCAATTTT
Source organism: Rhizomys pruinosus (assembly GCA_009823505.1). Taxonomy (NCBI): domain Eukaryota; kingdom Metazoa; phylum Chordata; class Mammalia; order Rodentia; family Spalacidae; genus Rhizomys; species Rhizomys pruinosus. Next base: position 1,338,752 of record VZQC01002611.1, read on the forward strand.
TAGATGATGTGATCTGAGTTTGGGAAAATTTGATTTAAATGTAATCTAGAAAGCCGGAGTGGATGGGTGTGTTGGTATGTGGGGGTTGGAGTACGACCAGTGCTCATGTGATTAGATATAATTTGTTGAAATTGGTAATTGGTACATGGGGTCCATCATACTATTAAACTTTAATAATAAATTTCCCAGTTAGAAAAAAAACAAAAAACAGGGATGGAGAGAGCCTAGTGGGTTAAGGCACCGTATCTTTACAGAGGACCCAGGTTCGATCCCCAGCCCCCACACTGGCGGGCCAAGAACCGTCTGAAACTCCAATTCCAGGAGAACTCGCAGTTTCCAGGGGAAATCCGAGAACCTCTTCGACCTCCGCGCATTGCCACGTACACGGGTGTACAAAACCTGCTAGCAGACAATAACATTCATACACAATACAGAAATATAAAAAAAAAAAAAAAAAAGAAAGAAAAAAAAACAAAAACAAATTATAACTGGGTGAGGTGGTGCATGCCTTTAATCCCAGCACAGGGAAGGCAAGTACACATGGAGGGTACTTGACATATGCAGGCAAAACACTCACACCTATAACATATATTTAAGGTATTTGGACAAAAGGGCACCAGGGTCACAGGGATGGAGAACCATCAGAGAACATGGGTGAGGTGGTTGCTATGGCCCTGGAAAGCCCTCTACAGAGGAGGGCAAGCCATCAGCATCTACTATCAGCCTACTGTCCCCCAGGTGACTGTGGTCCGGAACTTGGAGACCTATGGTCTAGATCCGTGCTCAGTGGCTGACATCCTCCAGCATCGGTGCCAGGCCAGCACCATTGTCACTCCTGCACCTGGCGCCAAAGACAGTCTGCAGGTGCAGATCCAAGGGAACCAAGTCCAGCACCTTGGCCAGCTGCTGCTCGGTGAGCACCCCTTCTGGAGAGTAGAAACTAGCTGGGCAGAGCTCTCCCATGATTCAGTTGGATCCAGTCATCATAATACCCACATCTGTGTAGTCTTGAGTGGGGCAAAAGTGTCAGACGTTCTGTAGAAACCAGACTTGAGGTTTTGAATTTTGAACTTTTCCGGAGCTGGAATATGGTGAGATGTTCTCTCAAGATGCTGGTTAGTTTTGCCGAGTTGTTGAACAATGGTGTTCAGTAGGTCAGCTGGATTATGTGCCTTCTCAATCATATTATAATACACCCAGTTTACTATGGGTGTATTTTTTTTTTTTATTTCTGTATGTGTATGAATGTACTGTCTGCATGCATGTTTGTGCACCTGTGTCGTGCAGTGCCACAGAGGTCAGAAAAGGGTGTCAGATTCCCCTGGAACTGGAGTTCTCCTGGAATTGGAGTTTCAGACGGTTCTCAGCCGCCATGTGGGTGCTGGGGATCGAACCTGGGTCCTCTGTAAGAGCGGTTGGCGCTCTTAACCGCTAGGCCATCTCTCCAGCCCCTACTATGGGTGTATTAAGGGGTATACTCTGTCCAACTGAGGAGCAGTATCTATACACCCAGGTGTGTGTGTGCACACACAAATTAGTTTATACGGCAGTTAGCAAGAGATGAACCCAGTGTTTGAACCATACCTCTTGGTCCTCCTTTCTTATAAATCATTTGCTGAGTATCCAGCTGTGCCAACACTCCATGGGGCTTCTCCAGGCACTTTTACAGGGCATCTCCTTGGCCCTAGCTATACTCTGGGACTGTTTCCTGATTTGCACATGATGGAACCAAGGTCCAGAGAAGCTCGGCACTGGCCTGGAGCTCGTTGAACACTACAACTGGGCTCAGGATTTTTTATTCTCCAGAGCCTAAGTCCTTTTGACTCTCTCTGAGTCTCTAGTTAACCTCTGCTTTGTCCTCGGTTAAACCCTCTTCTAAGTCACCTTCCAAACTAAATAGAATCCCATTATTCCCCTCTAAAAGGCTTTTTGTTCTGTCAGTGCCTTCAGGAATAAGCTCCTGAACTTGATGAACGAGCCCCTCCCAGCCTGACCTGGTTCCCCCAGGCTCTTAGGAGCTGTCACACCCTATCCTAACCTCAGCCCCGCCAGTCTCCTGCTGGCCTCCAATACAGCAGGCATATTTACCTGCTTTCACATTTACCTGGCTGTCTCCTTGCCTTGTGTGCCCTCCCCTAGCCCTAGTCTGCCTGTCAACAAAGGCTTATTGATAACAACTCAGGGATCATGTCCATTTCCCCGGATGAATGTGTTAAAAGTTGCTAGTGAGGCTCTTTCCAGCTGTACTTATCTTTCTGGTCAGGTTTTGAGCCTTAGCTAATTCTTCTCTCATGTCTGAACCCTCTAATGAATGGAACTGGAGGTAGACCTTGTCTTTTTCATGCTTCTCTCATATTCAGAGACTAGCACACGCTCAGTTATACAGAGGTATTTTATGGCCTGCAGTGGTCCACAGCAATTAACTTCTAAAATTGAGCCCCTTTATGAAAAGAAACCTGTGGTTTGGGCACAGGGGAGGTGGCGAGGAGTGGAGAGGCAAGGGATAGGAGGAAGACAGACGATGGTGCCTGGCAGGGTCTAAATGAGCTTGAACAGGATCTGGAAGAGTGGGTTGTGTGCTGGAAATTAGTCTAGTGGATCCAGGATGGCGGGGTGTAGAGGGCAGGAAGGGGCTACAGGGGATGTGGGAAGTGGGAAAGGGTAGGAGACCATGCTCAGCTGAGGATTTCTTTCTGGATTGTAGAAGAGTATCGGCTCCCTCGAAAACACATCCAAGTCCCAGAAAAGGCCCTCAAACCTGGCAAGAAGAAGTGATGCCCATTCCATGCTGTGGATCCCAGGGAAACCCAGGTTTTGAGCTGGTAATTTATATGAGCATTTTTAGCTTTTGCAAATAAAAAATGTAATTCCTCACCATAAGCTTTTATTTTAATCTAAATCTGATTCTCCTTTTCTTCCTGTAGTGAAAACATTCATGTGGTTTCAGTGCTTTAATTCCTCCCTGGTGTTAGATGAGGGCAGCCATGTGAAGTGTGGCAGCTGTGTAGCCGTGTGAAGTATGGCAGCCGTCTGAAGTGTGGCAGCCGTGTGACGTGTGGCAGCCGTGTGAAGTGTGGCAGCCGTGTGAAGTGTGGCAGCCGTGTGACGTGTGGCAGCCGTGTGACATATGGCAGCCGTGTGAAGTGTGGCAGCCATGTGACGTGTGGCAGGTAGAATGCCTGCCCATTTGTAAAGCCCCTTGACCAGATACTCCACAGCTTCCTGTTTATTGCTCTTATCACCTAATGAACCTCCTAGGCCCGGCCAGGCTCTTCATGTCTGTAATAGTTATTGTCAACTTGACACAAACTTAGACATACTTGGGAAGAGGGACTCTCAACCGAAGAACTTCCTCCATCAGACAGGCCTGTGAGGAATTTTCTTAATTGCTGAACTGATAAAGGAGGACCTAGCGCACTGTTGATGGTGGCCTCTGGGCAGGTGGGCCTGAAAGGTAGCTCAGCAAGCCAGGGGAAACAAGCCACCAAGGAAGCAGTGTTCCTCCATGGTCTCTGGTTCAGTTCCTGCCTTGAGTTCCTGCCATGGCTTCCCTCAGTGACAGGCTGTGAGTTATAAACCATTTAAACCCTTCCCTCCCAAGTTTGTTTTTGGTCAGTGTTTTATCACAGCAACAGAAATGAAACTAGAATATTGTTTCTGCAGGGTTAGTCCCATAGAATAGTGTTTCTGCAGGGTTGGTCCCATAGAATAGTGTTTCTGCAGGGTTAGTCCCATATAGTGTTTCTGCAGGGTTGGTCCCATAAAATAGTGTTTCTGCAGGGTTGGTCCTATAGAATAGTGTTTCTGCAGGGTTAGTCCCATAGAATAGTGTTTCTGCAGGGTTAGTCCCATATAGTGTTTCTGCAGGGTTGGTCCCATAGAATAGTGTTTCTGCAGGGTTAGTTCCACAGAAGAGGGAGCCTGGCTATTCTTTGCCATCAGTCAAGGCAAAGCATTGAGCCTGGGGTGGTGGTGCACCAGCACTGGGGACGCAGAGATAGACAGATCTGTGAAATCAAGGCCAGACTGCTCTCCATAGAAAGTCCAGGCCAGGTAGGGCTACAGGGAGACCCTATTTCAAAAAGACCAAAAAAAGCTGGGCGTGTTGGCACATACCTTTATTTCAGCACTCAGGCAAGTGGATCTCTGAGTTTAAGGCCAGCCTGGTCTACATAGCAAGCTCCAGGACAGCTGGGAGTATAGAGAGACCCTGTCTCAAAAAGATCAAAAAAAAAAAAAAAAAAAGACTCTAAGCTGCCCCAGAATTTAGGGCCGTAGACATAGGAACAATAAGAACACGGTAGAGCTGGGCTGGGCATGGTGGCGCACGCCTTTAATCCTAGCACTTGGGAGGCGGAGGCAGGTGGATCTTTGTGAGTTCAAGGCCAGCCTGGTCTACAGAGTGAGTTCCAGGACACCTGGGGCTACAGGGAGACCCTGTCTCGAAAAGACAAAGACAGAAAAAAAAAAAAAAAAAGAACACGGTAGAACATGGGTCTCCATATGAACATGCTTCTTTCTCAACTGTAGCATACTGCCACTTATGGGTACATTTGTGGTGTAACTCCGGGATAGTAGATTTGTTATAGTGAAGAGTTTTACAGAACAAATGTCTTCTTTAGCCCAACTCCTTAACCTGGGGTTCATGGAAGGAGCCTTCAGTCAGTCTTCGGAGGATTCAGGAACTCCCAGAAAAACTACACAAAGCTGGGCGTGGTGGCGCACACCTTTAATCCTAGCACTTGGGAGGCAGAGGCAGGTGGATCTTTGTGAGTTCAAGGCCAGCCTGGTCTACAGAGTGAGTTCCAGGACAGCTGGGGCTACAGGGAGACCCTGTCTCAAAAAGACCAAAAAAAAAAACTACACAAGACAGAAGCTGTGTTTTGTCCTATTACAAAAGATGCGGTATGTCACTGGATGGCAGAAATGTGTGTGAGACCATTGTTCTTTCCTCCTTGGCTGGCAGAAGTCACTTCTGTGTCTAGAGCTCTCCTTGAATGATAGGAATAATAGCTGTGCAAGTTAAATTTCTTAAGTGCTTGGATTTTACCATTAAGAAATAAGTTTTCTCTTTCTCATCTCGCTTTTTAAAAACAAGAGGCGGGCACATACCTGTTCACCAAATTACCCGTTTTATAAACCTGGAAAGGAGTGGGTGTGAGAATCTCTGTGCGACGACTCCTTCCTCTTGGTGTGAGGCCCTGAAAACCCCTTTCACTGGGAAGTAAACTTCATTTAAAAAAAATTTTATTTTTATGACTGGATTGCTTGCATTAAGTGCTCCCGTGTCATATAATGCCCACAGAGGTCAGAAGAGTGTCAGATCCCCTGCAGCTGGAGTCACGGATGGGGCTGGGAATCGAACCTGGGTCTTCTGAGCTCTCTCTCTAGCCCCAGGAAGTTAACTTCTCAATAACATTCATCCTGTCTGCACTGGAGCCCAGAAGTGCTCTCTAGAAGGTACCCCAGCAGGAGCCCATTAGAAGCAAGCCTTTGGACAGGCAGCGTCTGATTCTGAGGGTAGGGTATGTACTGAGAGAACCATGACTACAGATGATACGCAGCACTCCACTGCATTCCTTCACAGCCTCGTCTGCTTTGCATGGTCTTGGCGGGATTGGAACTGTAGACTCATGACACGTTAGTCCTTGCTAGAGACGGAAAGCTTGTAACGGTTGCCTGCTCTTCATTGTAGTTCAGCCCAGAGCTCTGCTATGCCAGTGTGCTGCTGAAGCCTGTGCCTGGGATGTGTTTCCACTAATGGTGATACATTTGCACTAAATCATCTTCTCTGTGAATGGCATAGGGATGTGTAAGATGGTTGAGTAGAGTTAGACTGTGCAATGGATTCTTTCTTATGTCCTAAGTCAAATAATCAATGTCAAAGTCAAACTTTCAACTTTGAACTTGCTAATGCCATGTCTACAATGAAATGAGTTCAGTGAAAAGCAGAAACTGCTTCATTTCCATGCTTTGGCAAAATCATTAAGAAATACTCCTTCTGGAGATATATGAACAGATGTTATAGATGTGCACAGTGATTGACTAATGTGTATGTGTGTGTACATGGGCACAGCGCATGTGGAGTCAGAGGACACCTTGCAGGAGTCAGTTCTCTCCTTCCACCATGTGGGTTCTTAGGATCAAATGCAGCTTGATAGGCTTGGTGGCAAGGACCTTTACCCACTGAACCACCTCACCAGCCAGCAGCCAGCAGCCCTGTGATTGCTAATATTTATTTATCTTTTTGGTATTTTTGAGACAGGGTCTCCTTTTAGTCCTAGCTGGCCTGGAGCTTGCTCTGCAGACCAGGCTGGCCTCACACTCACAGAGATCTGCCTACCTCTGCCTCCTGAGTGCTGGGATTAAAGGCGTGCGCCACCTTGCCACCACGCCCAGTGATTGGCCAATTTTAAGGGTGCCTGATGGAGAGGGGCTTAGCTGGATGAGCTCTGGAGAGCCCTGTAGCCTGGGGTCCCCTGTGCCACGAGGTACACAGGCAGCATCTTCCCCAGGAGCTTTTTCTTTTTTTCTTCAATCTTTTTGACACAGTGTCTCCCTGTAGCCCCAGCTGGTCTGGCAGTCACTATGTAGTCCAGGCTGGTCTGGAACTCACAGAGATCCACCTGCTTCTGCCTCCCGAAGTGCTGGGATTAAAGGTATGTGCCACCATGCCTGGCCAGGAGGTCTTATATAGTTGTTTCTGTGACTTTAGAAATCAAGCTGGCATGGTGGCTTGTGCCTTTAATCCCAGCACTCGGGAGGTAGAGGTGGGTGGATCTCTGTGAGTTCAAGGCCAGCCTGGTCTACAGAGCGAGCTCCAGGACAGCTGGTACTAAAAGGGAGACCCTGCCTCAAAAATACCAAAAAAAGGAAAAAACTAGAAATCAGAGACTGCCAAAATGAGAAGGCTGTTGGTACTTCAGACCTTTCTCCAAATGTTATGATCAAAGACATATTTACATCTACTTTAGTTTAAAATCCAGAACGGAAGTGTTGCTTATCTTGGTAGCAAGCCCAGTTTTCAGCACCAGAAAGCACCTGGTCTTTTCTGCACACCTGCTTTTACCATAGGCCTCTCCCCTCGCTAGCCTTGGGGAGATGGAGAGAAGAGCTGATGGCCAAGGCAGCCCCCCATTTGGACAGTTTTCTCAAGAACCTTTGAATGGAAGCCTTCCTTCTCATGCACACTGGTAGATCACTCGGTGCTACCAAGAAATGTACCATTGGCTTGGTCCCTTCTCTACAGTTTCCATAAGATGGTGAAGTTCAAGGAAGATATTTCTATCACAAATCATTTTTACAATAAGCTTTTATTACTTTTTTTAAAAACTCATATAAGAAACACATTTAGAAAGAAAATATCTTCAAAACAAACATGCATAGAGCAGTACAACATAGAAGGCACTATCAGCAGTTACACCCACCTCTGGGATGGAAGGGAGTCCACGCACTCTCCAGAGGCCCAGCTTCAGTATGGGTCCTGGGTCTAACTGTGCTTTAAAGCCTGAATTTTACCATAATTTTCTGAATTCATAAACACCCTTTTTTCTTTATATATAGCTATATGCATCTATATGTATATACATATATATATATAATATATTTGTGTATATATATATACAGGACTTTTTTTCCTTCTCCAAAAATAAAAGCCATGAGGGAGGTTCTCAGCAGCATTCACAGTGTTGCGGCAGGAGCCATGCCTTCTCCTAACGCTACAGACATGCAGGATGAAGGGAAGTGATTTTTCACCTGTCCCTGCAATACACAGCAGGAAGAGGGGCTTGTTATGAGAGGGAGGTGATAAGGCCATGCATGAGATGGACGATAGCCAGGAGTGGCATGGTCTACACAGCTGTAGAGTTGCCAACTTCTATTGCTTTGGCAGCTCTGCAGAGGTTGCAGATTTGAATGACAAGGACTTGCCATCCCTCGGGTGGGAGCAGTGTGGACTCAGGCTGGGTTGGGGAGGATACTTTGGAGGCCAAATGGAGCAGCTTGGCTCAAAACAACCTGAGGGGCTTGGGAGGCAGGGGCAGCAAGGATTCTCCCCAAGGCTGGGTGGATGCCGGCCCTGCCTGGAAAAGGACGGTTCTCCTCCCTCTGCGTGGTCTGCAGGCTTGTTGACATTGTCTGGCTAAGTTGTTTTAAGTTTGAGCCTGAACGAGGAGCCTGTACAAAGGTTCAGAGTCATAATCTGATTCTGTTCGTGTGGTCTAACACTACAACTTCGAAGTCAAAGCCCAGGAGCCCAGATGAGAAAGATGTATGATTGTCACCCTGCAGTGAGAACTCCCCTGGTCTCGTCTCTTACACTACCATTGTCTACTTCTTGCCAGGAACAAGTCAACAGGACAGTTTCCAGCAAATATGCCCTGTTCTTGCTCTCAAAACAAAAAGGCACTGAAGTCTCCAGGGAGGCCAGGCCTCTGTATTTGCTGAATGCTGTGCTGTAAGCCAATAAGCTTCGAGACAGAAAGGACTCCTGGTTGGCTGAGTTGGAAGGCCCCACCTGCGTAATCAAGGCCACTGCTCAGGCAAGAGCTGGAGATCCTGAAGGCCCAGTGCAGAGGGGGGCAGAGCTGAGGCCAAGCAGCCTAGGCCCAGTGCTCTGTACTTGGGGGAGGCTGCAGACCGCTTGGGTGCGCGTCTCAGCAATGCATTTTGAAGGCTCAGCGGGAAACTACAAATGATAACTAGCTGGTTTCCTTTTAGTAGAAATCCATGAGTATGAAAGCAATATTAAATTTAACAAAAACAATGAGCTGTTGACACTGACGTGACAGTACCCCACAGACACAGGGGCATCAGCTTTGCATGTGTATGGCCCTTGGGTGATAAGAGGCTATATAGGCTGTGGCCTCTGTGAGACTGGTGGACAGCAGGAACCCTGGCAAGAGAGGACAATGCTTCATGAGCACTTCCTGCTTTCAAAGACCCATAAATAAAGGTGCTATAAGGGCAAAGAAGAGACAGTGAAGAATTAAAGCCAGCGAAAACACAGAAGAGACAGTGAAGAATTAAGCTAGCGAAAACACAGGTCTGAAACCTTTCCCTCCTTTGCCATCATTGATCCAGCTGCTGACCAGAGAGGCAGCGATCTGGGTTTGTGAAAGGCTTGCAGACTGAGGGGACAACGCTGTTCGTTCCGCTTGATTTTGATCCCTGGCATCATTAGTGGAGGCCATGGTGTGGTAGATGGGCAGGAAGCAATCCCTGCACAAACACGTCTGTGGAAGAGACTTGGTAACTGCTGGGCAGGCACAGATGCACTCAACCAGAGGTGTCTCGAAAAAAAGTGTCTGTGGCAAAATAATTAACAAAATAAATCTGAGGGCGTTAGGAGGAGAGGAAGAAAGTTGGTTACCCAGGCTTTCCCTGGGACTCTCTTAATGCCTCCTCCAGTTTCTGTCGGAATTTGTTGTACTTCTTTTGCGCTTGTTGGATTTTGTCCTGCTCCTCTTTTTCCAGGATTGTTAGGAAGTTCTGGAGTTCAGGAATGGAAAAAGCATCCCACTGAAAGAGATTTTGAAGGGTGGGGATGAAGAAAATGAGGAATGGTTTTAAGTCAACCAATACAAGGACCTCGCTACAGCCTCGTCCACAGCTGCATCAGTGAGCATGCACACTGCTACTGAGCCAGCAGGTCCCGTGAACGACCTGTGTGCTGCACACAACTATTAACAACCTGATGCTCCATGGTCCAGAGTGCCCAGCCTGCATGCTCTGCTTTTATGTCAAGAGTCAACTGCAGCTAGGTTTTCACTGTGATTCAGGAGACACCCAACAAGCAGGCCTGCCAGAGCAGGACAGCTAGACCTGCGCCCCAGACACACACCTCACCCGCTTCACCACCTTCCCCCAAGTGCCTAGAGATTGGTGAGCAGATGAACTAGCATAACTTGTGTACCCTGGACAGCCAAACTGGTCACGACTGCCTAGGAGGAAGAATAACCCACGGGGGGGAAGGAATGGCGATCTCATTTCTAAACTCTTTGAGCACGAGGGAGTATTCCAGTGTCTGGTTTAATCCCCACACTGGTGAATGAGAAACCTGAAGTCCAGAGAGAGGAGGGTGGCGTTCAAACTACACATCTCTGGAGCTGGTAACAGCAGGGTGCAAACCAGAGCAAGCCCTTCAGGCCCCTAGAGCCAGCGGCATTCACTTTTTTCAGTGGCATCCTTTTTTCCTAACAAAGTCTTCTGTAGACTCACACAGACGCCAAGCTGCCCTGGTTGAAATGAGGGTGGGGCTCTGTCTGACCGCATCCTTCCAGTCTCCAGCAGCACCCGGGCTGCTCACATTCAGCCCCCCCAAACGGAGACCATGCTGCTCTGAGTCACTCCCTGAAGACCACCTCCCAGGTAGCTGCACCTCCCAGGACGATCACCAGCCTGCGTTTGCTCCCAGGAGACTGTCACAGGTTAGTACCACTGGGGAAAGGCTTTATCTTAAGAGACACAAGTGGTTAAAAATGTCTATGCCACATGGAACCCTGACTTGGAGCTTGTTAGGCCTTAGGCTGTCCTGGGGCAAAACCAGCCTAGTCCTGAGCAAGGTGTTTTTAGCGCGCCCTGCCCATCTCCCACTCCTCTCTGTTTTCAGAAACAGAGCAAATGAAATCCTTTCCACAGGCTTTGCCCTGCACAGGCTGTGATCTGCTTGCCCTAGGGGGTCCGACAGCCCTAGGTTAAGCATGGCCTCCAGCTTGGTGCTTCCCACTGCTGTGCTGGCAACCCCGCCAGCATCTTACCCACCCAGTTACTCTGTTCACACCCCCAGCCCTGAGTGTGTGCAAAGGGTCCAGACCTACCTCCACCTCTCCAGTTTCATTCTCCTTTAGCACAAAGCTAAGGACACTGGTGTCGGGCCCAGCAAGCAGCCGTAGGTAGAGAGGGCAGTCCGAAACGGACAGTTTCTGGGAGAGTACTGCAAACCAAGAGGGGGCGTCACTGAGTACACAGCTCAAATAGAAGTACAAGACTGGTGGGGCTGGGGCTTACGGCTGGAAATGGACATAAGGTCCCTTAACTAATAGCATGAGCTTGACGAGACAGTGGTGGAGCACTGCTCTGCCGCCGGTCCCTGCTTCTGTTCCCAGTACCGCAAGCTATAAAGTTGTTTTTAAATCAGTGAACTTTATCTCAGGTGTCTGCTCAGAATTCAAAGTATGTTTCCATTCACATCATCTTCCAAAGACAAGAAGTGATGGGTGGGAAGCTCTGGGTGCATCCTTCCTGTGCGTCCATGGACCTGGGCACAGGGCACAGGAGCTGCCTGCTCAGCTCCCTGCCTGGCTCATCCATGCATCAGGATGCTATGTGCATGGCCACAGCCTTGCTGCCTGGAAGCCCACACCTCCTGCCCAGGGCCAGCAGGGGATTTAGTCACAGTGCGGATGAGGGAAAGGCTGGGAGCTCACCTTGTCCATCTTTGCGTATCTGCTTAAAAAGTGCAAACTTCTGGGGGTTATCCACGACCATGAACTTCTTGAGCAGCCCCTGGATGACCTCACTGACCGTAGTGGTGCTGCTGATGTGCAGCTGCTTGATGGCGTCCAGTGGCAGGTAGAAGGACGTCCGCTTGTCTGTGGTGGCCGCCAGGTTAACATCCTTGATGGCATCATAGATAGACTGGGGCCTGATCCCAGCAGGCACCGTCACTGGCCGTTGAAGTTTCAAGTGTACTTTGATGAAACCCGTGTAGGTGCCGTCTTCACTCTGCAAGCAGGAGGTCTATCTGCCACTCTGGGCCATAGATTCCAGCAGCCCTAAGAGGGCCATCCTTGCCAGCATCTCTGAGTTTCTCCCCAAGTCGGCTAACCCAGAGATGCTGGAGATACAGCCACTGTTCTCTGCTTACGGTAGGGCCAGAAGGAGGCACAGACTGGGAAGGGTGCCATGGTTTCTCCTTACAGCAGGCTTAGGCTGCCCCAAACCTCCTACCAGCAGGTACCAGTGGCCCCTGATGAGCTCTCACTTTAAAAGGGAGGGCCAGGGCGGGAGGGTGCCAATGGAGAAGGGTGTGGATGGGGGGTGCCAATGGAGAAAGGTGGGGTGGGGGTGCTGCGGGAGGGTGCCAACTGAGAAGGGGTGGGCTGGGGGTGCTGTGGGAGGGTGCCAATGGAGAAGCAGGAATGAAGGATAAAGGCAAGTAAGACTGACTAGAAAATGATGTGTGAAACACATAAAAATTCCAATGCAAATTTATAATTTTTTTTTTACAAAAGGGTCTGCAGTCATTCCCTATCTCTGAATCAGGGAGGGGCTGTAAGAGCCTCAGATCCAGCCCAAAGAACCTACAGTCTTTATGATCTAAAACTGCTTGTTTTCACAGAGGCCACCTAACTCACTTAAGTCCCAAACCCGGTTCCTGCCAGTCACCAGCAGGGAGCAGGATTCTTCTAGCTTCACTCCTGAAAGACAGCTTCTCTGAACCTGCGTACCAGTCTCAGCACTGTAGTCTGAGGAGCAGGAACAGGAGTTGTAAACTCCCCTGGCCAAGGGCATCTTGAGAGCTAAGCCCTCAAATCCTCGGCCACTGTCACCCCAAATCCTCGGCCACTGTCATTTATCTTATATGTGGGTTTGGGTGAAGTGAACAGAGGTTAAGAAACTTTCCCAAAGTCATCAGAGAAAAAGTGACTGGAACAGAAATGGGACCCAGAGCCCATTTTGGAACCATTCTAGTTCTCTGAATCCCTGAGGCCACTGAAATCTGGGCCCTGAGAAAGGAGAGTGGGCTGCAAGGTGCCCACTACTAGAGAGGAACGAGTGGACAGAGAGAGCCTGCACAGAGTGGGCTGCAAGGTGCCCACTACTAGAGAGGCATGAGTGGACAGAGAGACCCTGCCCAGAGTGGGCTGCAAGGTGCCCACTACTAGAGAGGTACGAGTGGACAGAGAGACCCTGCACAGAGTGGGCTGCAAGGTGCCCACTACTAGAGAGGCACGAGTGGACAGAGAGACCCTGCACAGAGTGGGCTGCAAGGTGCCCACTACTAGAGAGGCACGAGTGGACAGAGAGACCCTGCACAGAGTGGGCTGCAAGGTGCCCACTACTAGAGAGGCACGAGTGGACACTAGTAGTGCCCACTACTAGAGACCCTGCACAGAGGTTGGACAGGCCCTGCTCACCAGCTTCATGCCCAGGCAATGCTTCTCCCGACTGTTGTAGCTGTCAATCTTCTGCTTGATCTCCTGTAGTGTGGGTGGGCGCTGCGTCTCCTCCACCGCCCTACAGATGTTCTGGAGCAGAGAGAAGTTCATGGTTCTTAGGACAGGAAGAGCAGCAAGCATGCTTCCCAAATGCCCCAGAGGTGAGCACCAGTATGAGGGCAGGAAGAGGCCAGCCGCCCAAATATCCCTAGGCCTCAGGCTTTGCTTCTCCACCTGTGAAATGGGAATGAGACCCACCCGCACACTGGCCGAGAGACCAATTCAAAGGTACCCAAACTGTGAACTTGGTAAGTGGACAGAGTTGCATATGTTTTCAGAGGGTTGCTATGGAAAAAATGTTCATAGATAGAAATTAAGCCATGATCTGTCTCCTCCAGGAAGTAAAAGTAAAGCTGGAAAGAGGTGTGATGGATGTTGTCACTTAAGCTGACAAGAACAGTAACAATTCTCAGGACCAGGGAACAAGGCACATGGCGCCAGCTCAGACCCATGTCCTGGCTGCCAGCATGCTTTGTTCATAGCAAGTGAAAATATATTTGTCCAGGGAATGGACTAGTAGGGACAGAGGACACGGATTATTTACTGTCACCCCTTGCCACTCAAGCACTCAGGACACATCATCCCATTCTGTTCTCAGACTCAAACTGTGAGAAAACTCATTTTCTCTCAAAACTCTCAAACTCATTTTCCAAGTGAGAAAACCAAGACTAAGAGGCCTAATGGCCTGGTCAGAATGTGCAGAACTAGCAAGAAAGCCTCCTGCTGTGTTCTTCCTGTGGCTTCTTCTGTTGCCCCTCCCCAGTCCTCAGAATGGGAAGAATGAGGTTGAAGAGGTCAGTGGTCCTCACTCTGTGGGTCTTGTGGCCTCTGAGGGCTGTCAGCTCTTTTTCTCAGTCAATCTCTGATTTCTCTCAAGCTTACTGCCAGTTCCCAGTTCTGTCTTCGTGCTCCTATGAGAGGCTGGGAGTACTGGTGCTGGTTGCTGAGAACTCACCAGCTTTGCAATCCAGGTCTAGAGTCACCTTCTGACACACAAGGGAGCCAGTGCTCAGAGAAGAATGGCTTTAACACCATCTGACACCTGCCTGTAGGTTTGGTTGTAGAGGGGCCCCACATCACACCACCACCACCGCCACAAGTGAGTAGGGCACCCACCAACAGAGCTTACCCCAACTCCCCCTCAACAAGCCCGCCCGTGGGACCCTTATCACTACGGGCATCGAGTGCTTCCTCCTCCCACTTTCCAATCCCAGAAAATACACGAAATAGTAGACTCCATGAACTGCCAGGAGGAGTGGGCGTGGCCAGGTCTGTGGCTCCACCCTCCCAGCCCTCCACCGAGGCGAGGCAACATCCCTTCATCACAGCACTTTCCATGGTCTGCCTGCTCCCTATGCAGTCTTCACCCACAGTTCCCGCTAGTAGTGTCCCTGGGAGGTGTTTCAATGCCTTCTCTTCCATTCTACCTATATTCTATTGTGAGAGGCTCTGAGACAGGACTCAAGATGGTGTGGACTTCAAGGTCCCCTGCTCTGCTTTCTGGCTAAGACCCCAAGTTTGAGAAAGGGTGAGAAGAAAGCCCACGCGAGGCACTGGAGGAGACTAACAGCTGATTCCAAAGAGATCACCAGATCCAAGTTTCACCTTCAGGCCTTTCACCTGGCCAACTGGCCAGATTCTAACACATGGGAACTGGTCAGTCTAAGCCTGGAGCCCAGTTCTCAGGTCACCATGTGCTCACCCTAGGGCAGCCTCTTCTGCTGCGGTCATCAGCATTCTGCCACTCCCACAATGGACCCAGAATTTCAAACACTGTAGGGCTGGATGAGTGCTGCTAAGCAGCACCCGCCCTGTGCAGCACCTGTCTCAGCCAGCTTGGCCAACAGGTCAGGCTCTAGGGACCTCAGGACCCAGTGGGTCTGTGTCCACTATGAAGGTGGTGAGGAGGCAGTAATGCCCTCAGACCTCTGGACTGACCCTTGATCTGCTGAAGAATGCCCCAGGGGAAGTAGTTGCTGGGACATTTCCTGTTTGCTCGAACAAGCCATGTGAGCCTCACAGACTGTCTTCATTTACTGTTGATTTATTAATGAGGGGACTCTCAAATGGGACCTCTCATTTATCCTAGCTCCTGCAGCTCTCTACTCCTAGTCTCCACAGCTGGCACATCTCTGTGGACAGATGTGTCTGACGGGCCACGTTGTCTTCTCTCTGGTGCTTCCTGTCAGAATGAATAGCTGTCTGGCCTGTTTTATGTTCCATTTTGCCCATTTTTGAGGCAGGCAAGTTACCACTCCTGGGAAATTAAGAGCCTTCTCATGCTCAGCTACAAAAGAGCTTAGTGACAGAAAACTAGACGCCTCTGGAGTGTCTGTGTTTCCAGTCAACCTCCAGCCATTTCTTTGTTGAAAAAGCAGCTATGTTGTGGCTGTGGAAGGGCTGTCTCCACACCTCCTCCGGACCACAGTGAGTCGCAGCTGCCTGGGCCTGGGGTTTCTTCTTCCTGTTCCACTTTTCTTCAACACATAAACCCATCTATTCTCTCTCTTTCCCCAGCCTAGGAAATGATGCAAGTGGCCACGGGCACCTTCCACCTTCCAGACAGAGGCAGAGGACAGCAGCTCTGACCTCACCGATGGAAAGGCCTGGCCCTATGGATGGGCAGGTAAACTCTTACCGATCTACAAGTGTCAGAAGTCCATGTGTGGTCAACACTGAACCCCAACCCACAGAATGCTGGTGCCAGTTTAGGATGGTTGCTGCCGCACTGAATCTGCTGTGCGACATCTGACCTACAGATTGAATGAATCACCCCTCAAAGTAGGCCAATCAGCGAGCCTACCCAGAAGCTCAAAATCTTCTACCATCCTGGAAGACAGTGCAGAATCTACATGAGGGTTCTGAAACGTGCTAGCTGGAGTCCTCGGGATTTCTAGAAACACAGCTTCTTGAGCTTCCCAGAGATTCCTGATTTAATTGGTCTCAGTTGCAGCCCGGGCACAAGGATGCTAGAAATCTTAGGTGATTCCGACATGTTGCAGTGTTTGGGAGCTTTGAGAGACCCTCCCAGTGACTCCAACCAGCTGCAGAGTTAACATTTTGCTGCCAGCATATGAGCTGTCCTGTAGGTTTGCCTAAAGGCAGCACTGCTGTGTGAAGATAAGACACACTCTTCTTTCCATGGACAAGGCAGGCTGTGAAGATCAAGACACAGTCTTCTTTCCATGGACAAGGCAGGCTGACTTGTGTCTACCTTCCAGCTTGTCAAGCCCTCAATGTGAATGATCTGCCTCTCTGTTGATGGGTCCAAAGTAACAAGCCAGGCAAGATGGAGACAGAATAGGGAACTTTTATAGTTCACAAACCCAGGTGCTGGCCTGTCAGGCGTCTATCTCTGAGAGGTTCTAGACCTCAGTGCGTCTGTTGGAATTCACTGGCTGATTTAAGCCCCTGAAATTGGCGCAGGTGGCCGAGATGTTCTCAGCACACCTGGCTCCTCCAGGCTCTAGTGAAAGTTAGCCTTGGTGTCCTAAGCCTGCATGCTAGTAGGAGCAGACGCCCTTTCCAGGAGGAGTGATTTTCTGGTGTTGCTATTAAAATGTCCTGAACAGGCGAGGGCTGGAGAGAGGGCTTGGCGGTTGAGAGCACCGACTGCTCTTGCAGAGGACCCAGGTTCCATCCCCAGCACCCACATGGGGTACACTCATACACATAAAAAATAATAATAAAAATTTAAAAAAATGTCCTGAACAGGCTCGGAGTGGTGGCACACACCTATAATCCCAGCACTTGGAAGCTGAGACAGGAGGACTGCCACAGTTTCAAGGTTAGCACTGTCTATGAAGTAAGCTAACAAGACCCTGTTTCAAAACCAAACCAAAATAAAATAAATAACCTTAATAGTAAAATAAGTGGGTTATCCCCTTGCAGTCTAGGGCTTGGTGCAGAGCAGAGTTACCCATGTCAAATGTCGCTGTATTTTTATCTTCAAGGCAATAACAAGAAGCAGTGGCCAATTCTGCATTGTAATCAATGACATAAGTTTTAAAAAAATCTATTTTTTGCCTGCATGCATCTAAGTAGACCTGTGTAATACAATGGCCACAGACACTAGAAGAGGGGTCGAGCTCCTGAAACTGAAGTTACAGATGGTTGTTAGCCACCATATGGGTGCTGGGAACCAAACCTGGGTCCTGTGGAAGGGCGGCCAGTGCTCTTCACTACTGAGCATCTCTCAAGCCTGATATCTGAGAAGTCTCAATTTTGGTTACCATACTCTCTAGGAAGGAGAAAGTGAGTAGTGTGGCTCCTAATCTCCAAGTAGCCCAAGAAAGCTCTAGCAAGTAAGTGGGGTCCCAGAGAAGTGTGCAGAGGAGAATTCGCACCCCCTCAGCACTGGAGGCGGCTACACATTCATGCTTCGTCTTGACCTAAATCACACAAACCTCATTTTTGCTAAAATTTCATTCTCCCTTTCAATGGTGGCCACTCCTGCCCACGCTTTCATCACGTCATGCCCATCTTTCCACTGTAGTCCCTCATCTGGCAAGGTTCCCCTGACCACTCCAGCCCTGAGTGATGGTGGTGGTGACGATGATCCTTCAGCACCACTACTTTTGCATCATGAACTATTCTACTCAGCATGCATTAGTTCATTTCATCTTCACAGAAAATATATGAGGAAGGTTACCATTATGCTGCCCATTTACAGTTGAAACAGAGCCACAGTCAGCTAACTTAACCACAGCCAAGCTTTCTTTTTTGTTTAATTTTTTAAATTATTTTTTATATGTACGAGTGTACTGTCTGCATGCAGGTCTGTGCACCCGTGTCGTGCAATGCCGCAGAGGTCAGAAGACGGTGTTGGATTCCCCTGGAACTGGAGTTAAAGACAGTTCTCAGCCGCCATGTGGATGCTGGGAATCGAACCCGGGTCCTCTGCAAGAGCAGTCAGCATTCTTAACCTCTAGGCCATCTCTCCAGCCCTGTTTTTTTTTTTTTTTTTTTAATTTAAAATTTTGTCCTTGTTTTTTTGAGACAGTTGTCTCCCTGTAGCCTAAGCTGGCCTGGAACTCACTATGTAGACCAGGCTGGCCTCAAGCTCAGAAATCTACCTTCTTCTCTGCTTCCTGAGTGTTGGGATTAAAGGCATATACCACACCATGTCCTGCCAAGTCAGATCACCTCTGAGCCTTAGTTTCTTCTACAAATTTGGGGCTCAGGATCCTTTATGTCCCAGGATTGATGTGAAAGTAAATCAAGTGAGCTAATGAGCACTGAAGTGTTTAGAAATCCTCAACCCACCCAAGACACGCTGTGCACGGTCACCAGAGGAAAATGAAGCCTTACCCCTCTAAACCAACCTAATTTCTCACTTTCCTTGGTTGTTTATTCTAGGTTAGCCACACACCCTCACAGTTCGTCTGTTCCTTTCTCTACACAGGCAGTGGGCAAGCTTTTCAGTGAAGGTATCTCCATGGCTGCTCACTTCAGCCTTTGTAACACACAGAAAGCCACAAAACAAGGGCATCTGTGTCCCAGGAAAACTTGCTTGTGTGGCAGTAGTTTGTGCCACACTAATTTCTGTGCAATTTCCCACCCTGGACTACATACCCCTCTCCTCCTACTCCATTTTTTCCGTTTGGTTCCTAGTGAAGTTCCAGTCTGTAGCAGTCTCCCTGTTCTGTGCACCCGAAGGTCTGAGATCTGTGGCATTTTCATATTCAGTTTCCAGTTCTAGCTTGTCTCCCTTTCCTGAATCATGCTTCTTATGTGTCTTAGTTTCTTTTCCCCATTGCTGTAATAAAACAGCTTCAGGGAGAAAGGGTTCATTTGGCTCAGAGTTCAGGTTACAGTCGTCCACTGGGGGTGGGGGGTCAGAGAGGGAGGAGCCTGAGGGAGCAACCGCCGCACATCCCTAACCAGAGCCGCACATCCCAATCAGAGCCGCACATCCCTAACCAGAGCCGCACATCCCAATCAGAGCCGCGCAGGAACAGACGCACACAGATGCTCACTAGTGCGCAGCTCACTTTCTCTCTTTTTTTTTTTTTGGCTTTGTTCTTTTTTGTTTTGATTCAAACATAGGATCTCACTAAGTCCCTCTGGCTGGCCTTGAACTCACAGAGATCCACCTGCCTCTGCCTCCCAGGGATTAAAGGTGTACATCACTATGCCCAACTGCTTTCTCTACTTTTCTGTAAGACAGTATCCCCTACCTAGGAGGACGGTGCCTGCCGCAGGGCAGGTCTGCCACCTCGGTTAAGATATTCAAGATAACACCCCCAGACGTGCCCAGAGCCCAGTCTCCCAGTTGATTCTAAGTCTGTCGAGGTGACAGCACGCTCACACTGTTCCCTGTGTGTGTCCTCATACCACCAACATAATTTCAGTCTCAGTGTGCTCTCCACAAGCAAAAGCTTGGTCACTTTCCTGGAGTTATTCTCTCTTCCCGATAAGGAGGCAGCAGAGCTGTCTGAGGCAGGGATGGGGGGCGGGTGGGTAGGCTTGCTGGCTCAGAGGTTACTTGCAAGCAGCAATCCAGAGTCTCAAAGTCTCTGATTCTTCTTGCAGCAAAACCCTAGGTTACCGCATCCTAGATTTCTACAGCTGCTTACTAATGTTAAGTCTGCACTGCAGTGACCCATGGAGGTACACTTGGAGCTTGTGTAGCCGCACTCAGCATTTGACTAAGTATATGCTGCTCTGCAGCTGGCCTAGAACTCACTAAGTAGACCAGGCTGGACTTGAACTCACAGATCTGCCTGCCTCCCAAGTGCTGGGATTACAGGTGTGCGCCACTACACCTGGCTGCCCTGTATTCTTTAAGGAGATTGTCTTGCATATGTTAGCCACATAACCCTAGATAGATGCTTCCTGGTTGTGACGGACTTTATGCTGGATGTCTGAGTGTCTGGCTTCCTGGATGTGAGCGGACTTTATGCTGTATGTCTGAGTGTCTTTGGCTTCCCCTTCTGGGCTGAGATAAACATCTAGTTGACCTCCCAGAAAGTATCAGAGAGATACCTGTTAATTAGGTGTTAGAGAGGGAAAAGCACATAGCCTACTGTCCATGGACACCACAGCGCCAGGTGCAGGAGCACCACATTCTGCCCTGCACCCTAAGAGTTCACTGCCAAGAACACGTGGGCTGCATGGGGCTTCAGATTTGGGCAGGGCTACTTTGCATATTCCTAAGAAGGACTGTGAGACCATCCAATGACCTGTGACCTATGGCAAGTCACTTCCCTTCTCTGGGCCGTAGTTTACTGATGTGCAAAATCATGAAGTAATACCAAGGAAGCCTGAGGCCCTATCACAGGGCTAAGATTGGACCCAGAAAACAGGTCTCTCTATCATTACTTCCTCTTCTCTTTCAGAGAACTGGGTGTGGGGCTGGGAGGCCTGGAGGACAGCTGGGTCCATCAGAACTGCAGCAGTAAGGCATCCAAAGGAGCACGCCACACCCTACCACCTCCACGGCACTGCTCTTCCTAATGTTCCCCACTTGCTTTCTCCTGTCGGCAAGACCCTGCCTCGGCCCAGTTAGCCAGGTCCACATTTCCTTCCTCAGTCAGCACAGCAGCAATTTCAGGCCCTGCAAGTGGGGATTTCTGTAAGTCCAAGCAAGGGAGAGCCGCGGGCATGTGCTGAACAAAGACTGTGCAGAGGTTCCGGCTGTGCTTGGGAACCTCAGGTTGGGGCAGGCAGACATCCATCTGGGCTGGGTTGGAAATGCCCTGCTCAAATGTTCACATTAAGGATCACAGGTGTGATGGCCTCAACCAGACAGGAAAGAGGACGCACCTCCATGAGCTGCACTGCAGGTCCCCTCCTGGGTCTGAAAGTGCTCATCTTCTGGGATGGATTCCTCAGCCCCATCCATGCCGGTGAAGGCCTCTCCTTGAGCCACTCGAATATCCCACAAAATAAAAGGATTGGGAATTCCTGAACTGTGTTCTCCAGTAGGTTATTACAGCAGAGTAAGGCAGAGGCTTTGTCGTAGAGCCATCCCTACAATCAGAGCCACGTGGAACCCGGGCAGCTCTGGAGTCGGTAGCGGAGGAGCAAGGTTAAGGAAGGAGCCGGCGAGAAAGTGGATGGAGACTGCAGTCCCCAGAGACAAAATGCAGACCAGAAGTTCAACGGCAGCAGTCAACAGGACCTGACTGAACTGTCTCTGGGTTGGGGACTGTGAAAAGTACTTAGGGAGGTGAAACAGACAGTGTGGCCCCTGTCTTTGGGAGCCCAGGGGTCACAGAAACACATGCACTATGACAGAAATGAACAAGTTCAGGGCAATTAGACCTCAGAGTCTTGGCTTTCAGGCAGCCCTTATCAGCTTCTTGGTGAGGTCCCCAGAGTACCAGCATGTCCCAACGTCCCCACGCTTTAAGGTCCATCTCCATCAATATGCAGGACTGGGCAAAACCAGAGGATCGCAGCTCTGTGTAGGAGGCCCGGAGGCCCGGAGGGCTTCTAGGACACGCTCTCATACCCAGAGTACCTGCACTTTAGCACTGGATCATACTGCCCACATGCTATGCCACAGACTGACTTTGCTTCAAATTCTATGAATTTGAGCAAGTTGGTCTCACTGAGACTTGGGTTTCTGGGCCACTGAAATGCAGTTCGTACATCTGTGGAGAGAAGTGAGACTGCACGTCTCGAAGGGCTGCACACAGTGTGTGCACAGGAAAAGCTCAGAGTAGCCCATGGCCAGCAGCAGCGGCAGCAGCCGTGATCTATCTGGGTGAGTGGCCACTGACCCAAGTTTTCTTGCCTTTAACCTAGACCCCTGACAGGCTTTCAATTGAGGCCACATTATAATTTTCAAAAGTCCTAAGTACTTTTGCCACAGGCCCTTTCTTCTATAAGATTTGTTGAAAGTTGTAACTTATGATCTCATCAGCATAACAAATTATTAAAACAGTCAGGACTGGGGGGGGGTATGGCTGGATTAGTAAGACGGCTGCTGTGCAAGCACGAGGACCCTCAGCACCCTAGAAGCCAGGTGCAGGGCATGCGTCAGTAACCCCAACACTAGGAAAGGGTGGAATGGGCCCGTTGGAGCTGCCAGCCAGCATGGCCAAACTGATGAACTCTACTTCACTGAGAGGCTCTACCTTGGAAAGACAAGTAGCCAGCAGCTGAGGAGGACCCCAGCATCCATCCCTGGCCTCCACATGCACATACTTGCATATATGTGTACTTCCGTGCACACGTGCAGACACCCACATGAAACATACACCACTTCCTAAAAAGATTAAACCTAGAATTGTTTAATTTGATTTATATGATTTAGCAATTCCATTTCTGGGCAAACACACAAAAGAAATGAAAGTAAGTATGTGCCACCATGTTTGAAGCAACATTGTTCACTATAGCAATAGGAGGAAGCAACATATGTGTCCACTGATACAAGAATGGACATGCGTCCAGGTGTGGTGGTGCACACCTTAAATCCTAGCACTTGGGAAGCAGAGGCAGATGGATCTCTGATCTCTGTGAGTTTAAGGCCAGCCTGCTCTACATATCAAATTCCAGGACAGCTGGGGATACAGGGAAACCCTGACTCAAAAAGACAAAAAAAAAAAAAAAAAATGGACACATAAAACGGGAGAAAGCCTGAGCACACCACACCTAATGAAGCAAGCAGACCTAAGCAGACGCACACTGTATAAACCTACTTATTCACAGTTTCTAGAGTAATCAGATGGGTAAGAAGGTTCAAGTTGACGAAATGAAGGGTTTGTACGTTAAGGCTACAGGCTCAGCAGTAAAGCATTTTTTTAATTTTAATTTTTTAAATTTATTTTTGTATGTGTATGAACGTACTGTCTGCATATAGGTTTGTGCACCCGTGTCATGCAATGCTGCGGAGGTCAGAAGAGGGTCTTGGATTCCCTTGGAACTGGAGTTCTCCTGGAATTGGAGTTATAGACGGTTCTTAGCTGCCATGTGGGTACTGGGGATCGAACCCGGGTCCTCTGCAAGAGCAGACGGTGCTCTTGACCGCTAGGCCATCTCTCCAGCCCCAGCATTTGTATAATATGCACAAGACCCTTGGTTCACACCCCAGCACCAAAATGTTCTGAAAATGCATGTGAAAATGATAATGTAAATATCATACTTAATGTGACAGTATGTAGCATTACAGTACAGTATTTTTTCACAGTTAAAATCTTAAGTCGTGTGTGTCTATTTTACTCCTGAAGCACAGGTGGAACTTACTGGAGGAGTGCTTGCCTAGCATGCACAAGGCTCTGGGTTTGATCTCCAGCTAAAAAATAATGAAAAATAAAAGAGGATTCCAAGAACAAGGAAATCAGGCAGCTATTAACCGGGTGACTTTTTTCTGGTTCTCATAATGTCGTGTTTCCCTTCCATTCTATATTTCAAAGGTGAGTCCTAAGCAAGTCGGACCCATCACAAGACCTCCAGACTCAGCCTCTTTTCCTAGATGCAGCTCCAGCTCTGGTTATATAGCTCCTTCTGGACAGGGCATTCAGTCCCATAAAGGAGCAGATTATTCAAGTAGCACAGGAAAAGGAGGGAGGAGAAACTTTAATGGAGGCCCGTCCCAGCACCCGGCATAGGAGGAGAGGGGCAGCTTGGGCCTTGTGCCAGTTGCCAGGACACATTGGTAACTTTGTTCCCTGCTAGTAGAAGCACAGTCCTTCCTGGCTTCCTTACCCAGAAGCTTACCTCTGTCTTCAGTTTGTGTGGGGGCTAGAGAGGTGTCAGGCCTAGGCACCTAGGCTCTTGTAAAGACACCCGAACCATCACAGAAGAGGAAACTGAGGCCTCAAATAAGAACAAGTCTAGGCTCTCCACACAGGAATTCCCAAGGCCAAACCGTACAGAGGTCTGGGTTAGCTGGCAAGCTGAGAAGAGAATGTGGCCTCCAAGCTGGGCCTGTTGGAGCTTCCCTCTAAGCTCATGCCAGAGAGCTCAATCCAAAGCCCAACCTGACAGGGAGAAATAAGTTTATCATCTTTTGCCAGGCGTGGTGGCATACGCCTTTAATCCCAGCACTCTGGAGGCAGAGGCAGATGGATTTTTGTGATTTCAAGGCCAGCCTGGTCTACATAGTGAGTTCCAGGCCAGATGGGGCTACAACAGGGAGATCCTGTCTCAAAAAGGCCAAAAAAAAATAAATAAATAAAAAAAAATTGTCATCTTTTTCCCTAAACTGTGTGTGTGTGGGGGGGGTAGATGTTGTATGTGCCCCAAACTGAAATTAGAAAAGCCATCTGAGTCGAGATAAACAGTCTAAACTGTGGAGGAGCGAGGATGTAGAACACAGAACAAGGGATGCCCTGGCCCAAGCAGTGAGGGTGTCCAGTCTGCCTTGGGTAAGTCCAGGTGGTCCTGGAAGACAGAGTCATGCTCGCGTCAGGACCTCTTCCTGACCCTACCCTAGGGGAGATCTAATTTGAATAATTTGGGAGTCAATACATAAGATCCCTCTTAGGCCCACAAGAAACCGGTAAGGGTCTATCCCCACATAAAGAGAGGCAAGGGGGGCTGGAGAGATGGCCTAGCAGTTAAGAGCGCCGACCGCTCTTACAGAGGACCCGGGTTCGATCCCCAGCACCCACATGGTGGCCGAGAGCTGTCTGAAACTCCAATTCCAGGAGAACTCCAGTTCCAGGGGAATCTGACACCATCTTCTGACCTCCGCAGCATTGCACGACACGGGTGCACAAACTTGCATGCAGACAGTACATTCATACACATACAGAAATAAATAAAAAAATTTGTTAAAAAAAAAAAAAAGAGAGAGGCAAGGTACTCTGAAGGCAAAATGAAGACAGACTTGGATCCCAGGTGCTCTGGCTGAGGGACTGGATGAAGCACTGAGACTGAGAGTTGAAGTGACTTGAGCTAAAAAATAGGAAATAAAAGAGGATTCCAAGAACAAGGAAATCAGGCAGCTATTAACCGGGTGACTTTTTTCTGGTTCTCATAATGTCGTGTTTCCCTTCCATTCTATATTTCAAAGGTGAGTCCTAAGCAAGTCGGACCCATCACAAGACCTCCAGACTCAGCCTCTTTTCCTAGATGCAGCTCCAGCTCTGGTTATATAGCTCCTTCTGGACAGGGCATTCAGTCCCATAAAGGAGCAGATTATTCAAGTAGCACAGGAAAAGGAGGGAGGAGAAACTTTAATGGAGGCCCGTCCCAGCACCCGGCATAGGAGGAGAGGGGCAGCTTGGGCCTTGTGCCAGTTGCCAGGACACATTGGTAACTTTGTTCCCTGCTAGTAGAAGCACAGTCCTTCCTGGCTTCCTTACCCAGAAGCTTACCTCTGTCTTCAGTTTGTGTGGGGGCTAGAGAGGTGTCAGGCCTAGGCACCTAGGCTCTTGTAAAGACACCCGAACCATCACAGAAGAGGAAACTGAGCCTCAAATAGAACAATTCTAGGCTCTCCACACAGGAATCCCAGGCCAAACCGTACAGAGGTCTGGTTAGCTGGCAAGCTGAGAAGAGAATGTGGCCCCAAGCTGGGCCTGTTGGAGCTTCCCTCTAAGCTCATGCCAGAGAGCTCAATCCAAAGCCCAACCTGACAGGGAGAAATAAGTTTATCATCTTTTGCCAGGCGTGGTGGCATACGCCTTTAATCCCAGCACTCTGGAGGCAGAGGCAGATGGATTTTTGTGATTTTCAAGGCCAGCCTGGGCTACATAGTGAGTTCCAGGCCAGATGGGGCTACAACAGGGAGATCCTGTCTCAAAAAGGCCAAAAAAAAAAATAAATAAAAAAAAATTGTCATCTTTTTCCTAAACTGTGTTGGGTGTGGGGGGGGTGGAGGTATTGGGCCCAAACTGAAATTAGAAAAGCCATCTGAGTCGAGATAAACAGTCTAAACTGTGGAGGAGCGAGGATGTAGAACACAGAACAAGGGATGCCCTGGCCCAAGCAGTGAGGGTGTCCAGTCTGCCTTGGGTAAGTCCAGGTGGTCCTGGAAGACAGAGTCATGCTCGCGTCAGGACCTCTTCCTGACCCTACCCTAGGGGAGATCTAATTTGAATAATTTGGGAGTCAATACATAAGATCCCTCTTAGGCCCACAAGAAACCGGTAAGGGTCTATCCCCACATAAAGAGAGGCAAGGGGGGCTGGAGAGATGGCCTAGCAAGTTAAGAGCGCCGACCGCTCTTACAGAGGACCCGGGTTCGATCCCCAGCACCCACATGGTGGCCGAAGCTGTCTGAAACTCCAATTCCAGGAGAACTCCCAGTTCCAGGGGAATCTGACACCATCTTCTGACCTCCGCAGCATTGCACGACACGGGTGCACAAACTTGCATGCAGACAGTACATTGATACACATACAGAAATAAATAAAAAAATTTGTTAAAAAAAAAAAAAAAGAGAGAGGCAAGGTACTCTGAAGGCAAAATGAAGACAGACTTGGATCCCAGGTGCTCTGGCTGAGGGACTGGATGAAGCACTGAGACTGAGAGTTGAAGTGACTTGGGTGGGGCCTCAGTCAGTGGCTGAGCTGGGAGGAGAGGCAGGACTCGGCTCACAGTTCTGTATGTCTCCCATCACATCACCCCGGGTGCTAGGGACGATCCCAAGGGCTTTCACCCCCACAGCCTTGAAGCAAGAGCATAGCACACTGTGATGAGATTAAAGAGGAAAGCTAGGGCCCTAGGTATCTGCACCTGCCATTCTCTGTCTACTGAGCTGGTTGCTTGAGCATAAATCCTTTGACTTCACTAGCCTTTAATTTCCAGCCTGGGAACTTCTAGGGAATCTATGCTCAACATGCATTCCTTTTGGAGATCTCAAATAGCAAGTATTTCCTAAATAGATATTTCCTAGACTCCAGTGTACATAAAAATCACTTGGGTTGAATAATGGAAATTCCAGGGTCCTGCTTCAAAGATTCAGTAGCCAGTAGATTTCTTGAGACTCAATTTCCAAAAAGTGACTCAGAATGATCCCTATGCAGGGGGCCAGGGCCTCTCTGAGTCACACAGCAGTCTTCATAGGCAACAGAGTATGTGGGAAAGTGCTGAGTATGAAATCTCACCTGGGCAAGATGGGGAAGGCAGAGCCTGGTCCCAGGAATAGCCTATCCTCAGTGACCAGAGGCAAAAAGCTAGAGAGGCAGAGGTCACACTTTTGGGGGAGGGGTAAATTTTGAGACAGGGTCCCAGCTGGCCTGGAGCTCACAGAGATCCGCCTGCCTCTGCCTCCCAAGTGCTGAGATTAAAGGCGTGTACCACCATGCCCCGCTGAGGTCACACTTTTTAAAATAAAAGATTTATTTTGGGGAGCTGGAGGGATAGCTTAGCAGTTAAGAGCACTGGCTACTCCTGCAGAGAACCAGGTTCAGTTTCCAGCATTCAGATACTTATTTTATTTATATGAGTGTCTTTGCTCATGTGTATGTAAGTGCACTACATTGGTGCAATGCTTGCAGAGGCCAGAAGAAAGCACTAGATCCCCTGGAATCGGACTTGGAGACGGTTGTGAGCAGCTGTGTGGGTGCTAGGAAGCAAACCTGGATCTTTGGAAAAAGCGGCCACTAAGCCATCTTTCCAGCCCCAGAGGTCACATTCTCTACTGTCAAAGTGTGGGCAGAGCTACGAAGGCTCAGAGAAAAAGGCAATCCGAAGAGACCTGGGAGTGGAGTGTTTCCCATGTGTGCTAAACTATACTCCCTAAGCATAAATATAGTCAATCTTTTGTTCCCACATCCACCAAAAAAAAAAAAAAAACACCAAAAACCAAAAAAAACCCCACCACATATGAGAAAAGTTTATATATAGTAAGAGTTTTAGCAGTAAAATCTTTACATTTTAGGATAAACACCAAGATTTTTTCTTCTTTTTTTTTTTTCTTTTCTTTTTTTTTTAAAGACATGGTCTACCCTGGCCAGCCTGGAACTCACTATGTAGACCAGGTTGGTCTCCTTCTGCCTCTGCACCATCAAGCAAGGAATGCATCACCACACCCAGCTCGAGAAAACCTTTTACACAATTAGAATCATAAGATTACAGTGACTGCCAGCACTTGGGAGGCGGAGGCAGAGGCAGAGGCAGAGGCAGAGGCAGGCAGATCTCTGTGGGTTCAAGGCCAGCCTGGTCTACATAGTGAGTTCCAGGACAGCCAGAGCTACAGGGAGACCCTGTCTCAAAAAGACCAAAAAAATAAGATTACAGTGCCACGCTGCATAGAGTCAAGGTCTCCTGGCCTCTGGTGGTTTATGGAATGGGGGGTGGGGGGTGGGGGGTGGCAAGGGCCTTGCAACACCTATCCAGCCTGTGGTTGTTCAGGTCTCTCCATTTTTCAGAAGGCTCGGAGATGTCAAAGCCTGAAGTCTATCGTGGGAGGAGTACAATACTTGATCGGGAGTCTGAGTTGGTATTAATTCCTGCACCCCCTCACTACATGTATGGGCTGGTAACAATGTCCTCCTCTCTTGCCTCATTTTCTCCATCTGTCAAGTGAGGTGCTGTGACACTGCTCAAGAAGCAGGTGAGAACTGGTGCTTTCAACAATACATGCACACAGCACACAGTAAGATGCCCCGGGGACACACCTGCCTGCTGGGCATGGTGATACACACCTTTAATCCCAGCATGCAGGAGGCAGAGGCAGGCAGATCTCTGTGAGTTCGGCCAGCCTGGTCTACAAAGTGAACGTCAGGCCAGGTGGGACTAAAAGGGAGACCCTATCTCAAAAAGACAAAAAAAAAAAAAAGAAGAAGCAGGCTTTATATTTCCTCCCGTCCCTGATGTCCCCAGGGCATCTTAGTTGTGTGCTGTGTGCACGCACTGCTGAAAGCACCGGTCCTCACTGCTAGAGCTCACAGGCTGGTTCTCCCTCAAAACACCGCTGGGCCAGCCTGGTCAGGCTACATAGGGAGACCCTGTCTCAAAAAGACAAAACAAAAACACCACGAGCCCCATTTTGATACACATGACCCAGAAAACACTAACTGTGCTCGGTCCATGAGGCGTACCCATAGAGTACCACTTCAGCACCCTGAAACAGACTAGATGTCCCCAGCCTCATTTAGCTGTAACACACCGTCCCAGGAAGCTGCCATCCCGGGAGAGTTGAGAGCTGGGTCCAGGGCCTGGTCTTCCGGCTTCCATGCTGTCTCCCTAACCTCTAGACATCTCCTATGTATGAGGAGGGGAGGCTCCCTCACTCCTACCCCCAACAAAGCTGGTGGGAGGAAGTCTCTGGGAGTCCTTGGGGATTGGTTAGGGCAGCTCCTAGGGGCTGGCACTGAATAGCAGTGAGACCTCCCTACCAGCCAGGCACAGACTGAGCAGCTGACACGGGTTGTTCTGACCAGGCTATTTACAGAAGAGTCTTGGCCTCTCTGGAAGGGGCCTTAGTCTCTGAGTGATGAGGAAACGCACACACTCCTTCCCTTTGAGACTGGAAGAAAAATTCTCTTAGGAGCTCAAATGGAATCCCTCTTTGAGCAGGAGAGAAAGATTGCTGGGTGTCATGGTGGAGATGGGATATGGCAGGTTGCTGTGAAATCCTTTCCTGGGTGACTCTGAGAGAGAAGACAGCGAGGAAATGTTACTAAAGGTAAAAACAAAACCAAACAAGCAACCACTGAGAAGAATGCAAGGCTAAAGCAAGGGAGGAACGCCCTCTGCTTTTAGTCAACCCTACGCATCTCCTCAGGACCAGCGAGCCACTCCAGTGCTTAGTCACCCAGCCCCTCTGCAGCCCTGGGAGAGCTGGGTACTATGGGCCAGTCTAAAGTCGAGGAAAGCTGTCCCTGATCACAGTCCTGAATGAACATTCATAGACATTTGGGGTCACATCACCCCCCCCCCGTCCTTCCCTGGAGTAGTTATCCCTTACTGTCCTGTCTAGTATTTTATTTTCCAGAAAATGAGTTTCTTACAGGGAAATCCTATCCTTATTAAGAGTGCAGTCTTGGAAAAAATGCATAAAGAAACATCCAAAGGACCCAGGACACTTAATGGATTCAAAGCACAGGAAAAGTAAAGGAGTTTCTGTGGGCAGATTCTAAAAGCACCTCCTGGAGATGTTCGGAGAAAGATGGTGGGGGAGCTCAGAGAGAGATGGGGGGGCACAAAAAGAGAGAGAGAGAGAGAGAGAGAGAGAGGCCATCTGTGCCTTTGGGCTCAGCATTCCCCTCTCCAGCCCCATCTCAGCAGGTTTTCTTGTAAGGATATTTCAATTTCTCCCAAGAATATCAGAAACAACTGCTTTTCAACTGCCAAATGAAAGAAACTCTTGCAGCGCCTGTCCTCACCAGTTATGCAAAAACACTGCCCTTTGGGACCAGCCTGGATGGCAAATGAGAAGCAAGACAGCAGCTAAACTTTGAAAAACAGGAACCATTTCCTTCCCAGGAAGGGATAGTCCAGAACAGCTGCGTATCAGAAAAACCCAAAAAGCTTGTCGAGGTCTCCATTACCCAGGTATCGGTGTTTTCAAAAGCTTCTCACTGTTCTATTACGTAGCTACAATTATGAACCACTTCTAGATTGGGGAGGTCACGATGAGGCAAGTACCCCCAAGAGGGTGGGACACTTCCCCTCAGTAATGACACCGATCTGCTGGAGGCCTACCTAGCCACAGAAGGGAACTCCTGCCTCCCTGCCCCCACTCAAAGGCAAGTGCTTGGTTCCAGGGGTCTGTTTCAGCTACTTCCTTCAGTCATGAATTTGCAAGCCCTCTTTGGGTTCTGGGGCACCCTCTCACCATGGAGAAAGGCCCCATCGTTTGCCTGATGTCAGAACTCTGCAAAGGTAGGGCCCACAGGCACGATGAATTATTTACAAAGGCAGACAGGCTTAGGGAAGTTTTTGGTGAATTCTAATTGGTGAAGAAAGCTGAATTAATGATGAACTTGCCACACGTGTGATGCTTACCAGCTCACGTCTGTCTACAAAGAGCCCCTTCTAGCTGACCTCTTGAAGTTCCTGGCACAGCAAATGCCACACTCTGGCCCCTACTCTCACCAACACATCTGCACACACCTAAGAAGTATGGCCAGAGGACCAGACTTGCCAGCATCCAGAGGCTGGCAACTTTGAGAAACACACAAGCCTCTGTAGTCTACCCAAGCTTGGGCACTCAAGAGTTGAAATGGTAGTATGGCCCAGCCTAGGCAAGACATATGTCTGTTTCTACAAGACGTTTGGACTTCTGCAAAAATTGCTAGACTAGGTTTTAAAATGGTTTCTGGCCACATACAACACGGAAGTCTCAAACCCTTGTTTATCTGCTGAGGGCCTGGGTGTCATCTCCTTCCCATCTATGAGCTGTAAACTCAGATTGGGAGTGGAAACAAGAAAAAACAACTGCCCAGTTACCCTCTCAGGCCCAGGTGAGCATGCAGCCATGAACCACGAGGCCCCCAGTCTTAGAGAGCAGGTTTGAAAAGGTCTGAGGGCAGGAAATGCTGAAAGGAGGAATGGCCCAGACAGTGGAGGGCCCTGAAGGCCTCCAGACCAACCCCGGGCTCCCTCACATGGCAAATTCAAGACGGTCCCAGGGCAAATGTCCAGCCACTCTCCCAAACATGGCTCTGCCTGGGGGGAGGGAGGGTGACACAGTTTCCCTGGTAGACAGTGCTTATTTCCGCCCTTGAAGAAATTTCATCCTGTTTACCTTTGAAGAATGCTTGCTCTGTATATTTCTGAAGAAGGTGGTCTTGGCAGTGAAGAAGCAATCTTCCAGTTCCTCGTCCAGGCTGCTCATGCTGCTGTCCACGGTCATCATCCAGCCCCGGCCCTGCCCGAGCCCGGGAGCGCATGGGACTGCGGGGTGCTGGAGCAGGGTAGGTAGCGAGGGGCCGCTGGGCTCTGCTACTCCGTGGGTGCTAGCGGGTCAGCAAGTTGCGGGCGTGCACTTGCTCCGCCGGGACACAGGCGCTGCACAACCGGGCAGCCCTCGCGCCCGCCATCTGCGGTCAGGTCTTGGAGGCGTGGCGCCCCTGGCCGGCCCCCGCGCTACCCCCAAACCTCCCTCCACCAGCGCCTTTCCTGTACAGCTCCTCGCAGCTCAGCTCAGAAGCCACTTCCTCTCGCAAGGTTCCCCAAAGCCCTGCTGGCTGTCACTTTGCCCCACCTTCGCCTGGGTGTCACAGGATCCCAGCAGGGATGCAGGGAAGGAACCAACTGGGATGGACCCAAGGGGACAGTTCCCTCTGCCCTTTTCTCCTCGACCTGGGCGGAGCCTTCCTCATTTGCTATGGTGCGGAGTTTGCAGTAAAGGTCATCCCCCCCTGTCCTTTCCATTCTACCCCCACTCCACTCCACTGGGAGATGGGTCGGTAGGGTTAGACAAGTAACTGGGGCAGGGCGTTATTATCTGCCTGCCTGGAGAAGAAGCAATATTTAACTTGGAAAGACGGGTTACTTACAGGGTCTAAAAAGCACCTGCAATTCAGACGCAGGTAGAGCAGGCCCACCCTGCCATCTAGTACTTGGTCTTCAAAGCACAGATACCAAAGGAGCCTGCAGACAGCACCCGGGTCATTTGTACATTTTCCTGACAGAGAAGAAGAATCTTTGCCAAATCAAGTCACTCCTGTAACTAATTCTCCAGTGACTAAATGGGTAGAAGGAACATTTTTATCTTGTTAAAGGCTAAGTCCTTCGAAGTTATGAGAGCACCCCTGCAACTTCCAGACTACACTGGCAGAGAACAGCAGCTATGTTCTGGTGACTGCATGCAGTCTGCCATTAATTTTTCCAATAACCTTTTTTTTTTTTTTTTTGGTCTTTTCGAGATGGGTCTCCCTGTAGCCCCAGCTGTCCTGGAACTCACTCTGTAGACCAGGCTGGCCTTGAACTCACAAAGATCTGCCTGCCTCTGCCTCCCAAGTGCTAGGATTAAAGGCATGCGCCACCATACCCAGCTCCAATAACCATTAAATAAACTATTAATTCCGTTTTATGGATGAAGAAGCCAAGAGTCATACAAATAGGGCATGTATGTGTGGTAGGTCACACCACATCTGTGACCCAGGGTGGATATGCTCTGAGTTGGTGTGATATACTATCTACCATCTGAGATAAGAGTACTGAGCAGGCATTCTGACATCTTTAAATACAGAGTAACCTGGAGCCAAAGGGAAGGGAAGGCGAGGGGATGGGAGGGGAGGGGAGGAGAGGGGAGGGAAGGGGAGGAGAGGAAAGGAAAGGAAAAAGGAAAGGAGAGGAAAGGAGAGGAAAGGAAAAAGGAGAGCAAAGAAAAGGAGAGAAAAAAAGAAGAGGAAAAAGGAGAGGGAAAAGGAGAGGAAAAAGGAGAGGAAGAGGAGAGGAAAAGGAGAGGAAAAAGGGGAGGGAAAAGGAGAGGAAAAAGGAGAGGGAAAAGGGGAGGGAAAAGAAGAGGAAAAAGGAGAGGAAAAAGGGGAGGGAAAAGGGGAGGAAAAAGGAGAGGGAAAAGGAGAGGAAAAAGGAGAGGGAAAAGGGGAGGGAAAAGGACAGCATGGATCTGTCAGTGCCCAGCTGAGTTTCAAGCACCAGCCTAGCATGGTTCTACCCTCCCACACAGAAGCCACATGGAAGCATGTGGGCTAGTGCCCTGGCCCCCCGAGCCTCAATCCCAACAGCTCCCTTTTCCTGGAAATTAGGCAAGTAGTGGTGGACAGCAGTGGGGGTGGGGGAGGGTGGGGATGGGGACGACTTCACTGGGCCGCCTTGCGGGTAGAGTGCAGCTCTGCTCACTGGGCCACCTCGCAGGTAGAGTGCAGCTCTGCTCACAGCAGCCCTTTCTTCAGGTGGATATTCTAGAGGCTAGGGTTCCCTCCAGAGACAAGCCATGGAAGCTGGTATCAGCCTTCAAGTTCAATGTCGGCAGGATGAATGCTCAGAGGGACTCTTGTGGGTCATCCACAGGCCGTCTGCAGCAGCCTACGATCTCTGTCCAGCTAGTAAAAACCAAATCAAACCTGCTGTCCTTTATAAAGAGAACCTCCATGGGGCTGGAGAGATGCCATAGTGGTTAAGAGCACCGACTGCTCTTGCAGAGGACCCGGGTTCAATTCCCTGCACCCACATGGCGGCTGAGAACCGACTTTAACTCCAGTTCTTCTGACCTCTGCAGCATTGCATGACACGGGTGCACCAACCTACATGCAGATAGTACACTCATACACATAAAAATAATGAAAAAAAAAAATAAAGAGAACCTCCTGGTTCAGTGGCACAATCCAATACTTGGGAAAAACAGGTCCCATATTCACTGTGACTGCAGTCATTCAGAGCTCTGCAAATCCATGACAGTGCTACACCATTTAAACTGTGAATCTTTTTTTAAAATTTTATTTATTTTTTATGTGTATCAATGTACTGTCTGCATGTAGGTTTGTGCACCTGTGTCGTGCAATGCTGCGGTGGTCAGAAGAGGGTGTCAGATTCCCCTGGAACTGGAGTTAAAAGACTCAGCCGTCATGTGGGTGCTGGGGATTGAACCCAGGTCCTCTGCAAGAGTAGTCGGCACTCTTAACAGCTAGACCATCTCTCTAGCCCCAAACTGTGAAATCTTTAAAAAACTATTTTAGTTATTATTTTTATTTGATGTGTATGAGCGTACTGCTTGCATGTATGTAAGTGCATTAGTGTCACAGGATACCTGCAGAGGTCAGAAGAGGGTATCAGATTCCTGGAACCGGAATTACCAATGGTCATTATCCATCATGTAGGTGCTAGGAAGTGAACCTGGGTCCTCTGCAAGAACAGTCACTACTCTTATCTGCTGAGCCATTTCTCCGGTCCCCAAACTACAAACTGTAATCTTTTTTATTTTTATTTTTTTTGCAAACTGCAATCTTTTTTTAAATTTTTTAAATTTTTATTTACTTTTGTATGTGTATGAATGCACTGTCTGCATGTAGGTTTGTGCACCCGTGTAGTACAATGCCATGGAGGTCAGAAGAGGGTCTCAGATTCCCCTGGAACTGGAGTTCTCCTGGAATTGGAGTTACAGACGGTTCTTAGCCGCCATGTGGGTGCTGGAGATCGAACCCGGGTCCTCTGCAAGAACAGTTGGTGCTCTTAACCACTAGGCTATCTCTCCAGCCCGCAAACTGCAATCTTAAACACAGCTAATATCACCTCTTTCAAAAGCCAGGCTCAAGTCTCCCAGGAACTAGCATAAGTTTCTCCCTGTTCACAGCACATGGACTGCCAAGATGGAGAAGGAAGGCTTCACAGACACTGTTCTTACAGAGTGTTGCTCTGTGCTATTACCAATATTGTGAAAGTCCAATGTCTGAATACAAATTTGGTTTTTGAAAGCCCCTTTGATACCCATACTTAATTCAGTCTGCTTTATAATCTTGAGAGCAGGTATTGTTGTACCTATTTACAGGTGAGAAAACTGGGGAAGAATATTCTCTCACAGCTTGTCACTTTCGAAGCCTCACGACCCCTTGTTAGTGGGTCCTTCTCTGTGCCACCCCACCTGTCAATGGGTCTAGGCTCTGGAAGGGGACCATGTGTAAGAAGTCAGCATAGTCTCCGGGACTAAAAGAAATCTGCTAAGATCATATACAGTATAGCAAGCTGACCAGCCTCTACAGACCTATAATTCATGATTCTCTCTCCCCCAAGTGGCTGTGGACTGAGATATACAGCAGCCTTCTGAGACCCGACATGACGCACTGCAGCTCACTCCAGATCAAGCTCATTATTCCTTGCTTCACCTGCCACTGACTCATCGTCCTCTGCTGGTACTATCCTGATGAACGATACTAACCTAAATGCAAAGCCTTCCCAGAGCTCCCTTTGTTTCCATCTCTGCCTCCTGCAAACTTCCCACTTCCTGATTGCCACAGTCACTCTTCCAAGACCAATGGCAGTTCTCTGTTATAAAACCTTCCATTCATAAAAAAAAAAATAAATCCACTTCAGCTGTCTTAAAAAGAAAAAAACCTTCCATTCAGACATCAGTTTATAATTATCAAGTAATGGTGTTCTAGTTGCTTATGCTTTCATTCATTCACTTAACAAACATTTCTACAGACTGGGTGTTCAAGTTTGGACATAAATCAGACACAAGTCTCCGTTCTCATAGTACAATCCAGGCAGAGTGATGTGACGTATGAAGTCACATCCAAGTAACTGAGCTCTTTCACATGTCATGATCTCACTTAACCCTTACTCCCCTGCAAGAAGGTATTTTAAGCCAGGTATTTTAAGCCAGGCGTAGTGGCGCACACCTTTAATCTCAGCACTCAGGAGGCAGAGGCAAGTAGATCTCAAAAGACCAAAAAAAAAAAAAGTATTTTTAATGATGAGGCAATTGATTGAGGTGGTTATTTGGTCTAAGCAATTAATAGCAGAATCAGATTTTATTTTTATTTTTATTTTTTTAATTTTTATTTATTTGTTTATGTATATGAATGTACTGTCTGCATGTAGGTTTGTGCACCCATGTCATGCAATGCCTCAGAGGTCAGAAGAGGGTGTCATATTCCTCTGGAACTGGAGTTCTCCTGGAATTGGAGTTATGGACGGTTCTCAGCCACCATGTGGGTGCTGGGGATCGAACCCCGGTCCTCTGCAAGAGCAGTTGGTGCTCTTAACTGCTAGGCCATCTCTCCAGCCCCCAGAATCAGATTTGAAAGCCACGAACTTTCTATTTCCATTGCTGTTCTTCCTCCACTGACAATACAAACTCTAGAGGGGGCCTTTCAAGGCCCTCCCCACTGCATGCCCAGCCCACAATTCATCTGTAGCCACAACCAAGTACTCCTTATTCTAGCTGTGCAAAAATCTGACTTGCATTCCCAGAAGCCCCCTGCCCTCCTGTGGTTCGGCTTTATTATCTCTGCTTGTCAATCATCCTGGATTGGGGTGGACTAGGGAGATGGTTTGGTGAGCAAAGTGTTTGTCACATAGGCATTGAGGACCTGAGTTCAGTCATCAACACCCACATGAAAAGTCAGGCATGGGCTGGAGCGATGGCCTAGCGGTTAAGAGCGCCGACCGCTCTTGCAGAGGACCCGGGTTCGATCCCCAGCACCCACATGGCGGCCGAAAACCGTCTGAAACTCCAATTCCAGGAGAACTCCAGTTCCAGGGGAGTCCGACGCCCTCTTCTGACCTCCGCGGCATTGCACGTCACGGATGCACAGACTTGCATGCAAACAATACATTCATACACATACGNAAAAAAAAAAAAAAAAAAAAAAAAAAAGAAAAGTCAGGCATGGTGCCTGAGGGGTTACAGGAAGATTCCTGGAACTGGCCAGCCAGTCTGGCTGAATAAATGAGCTCTAGGAACAGGGAGAGACCCTGTCTCAAAAATTAAGACAGAGAGTGACTAAGGAAGACACCTGATATCCACCACTGGCCTGCACACCACACACACACACACACACACACACACACTCCCACATATACCTCTCCCCCCAACACACAAATAAGGTGGACAAGGCCATCACCATTCCTGGTGTGGCACTTTTGAGTATGACACGGCCCTTTGCCATGATGCAGAAGGCTCAGTTTTTCCAGATGACTTCCTATCCTACAAAGTGTCTGTGTACCATTCAGGTTAGACTCCCATGCGATTCACTTTCTCAGAGGTGGTAGCGCACTCCACATTTCTCTTGCTTGAATATAGCTCCAAAAAGTCTGAATGCTTAGAAACACTGGGTGGGGCTGAATTAACCTGGCCAACCACACTAAGGCACAGAGACCCTGAAGACTCCTGTTCAGGCTAGAGTCAGGTCCAAAGTCTACTTTCTCTCTCTTTTTTTTTTTTTTTGAGACAGGTTCCAGGGTCTCCCTTTAGTCCCAGCTGGCCCGGAGCTCGCTCTGTAGCCCAGGCTGGCCTTGAACTCACAGAGCTCTGCCTGCCTCTGCCTCCGAGTGCTGGGATTAAAGTCATGCGCCACCACACCTGGCACTAGAGATGGTTCTTAGCCACCATGTAGGTGCTGGGAAATGAACCTGGGTCCTCTGCAAGAGCTGTCAGTGCTCTTAACTCCTGAACCATCTCTCCAGCCCCCAAAGTCTACTTTCTACTGTCCTTTAGTAAAACTAAAGACTGGTAGCAGGTGTACCTAACCGGAAGCCTTCTCCCTCAGGGGCCCTTCAGGTTCAAGGCCAGTCTTCCAACATCTAGGGTAAAATGGTCTTCTATTGGGAGATGGACAACTCCCAAATCTACAGTAAAGACATGGCCACCTCACAAGGCCATTGCTCACAGGGCTGGGGGAGCAAACAAGATTGCCTCCAGGGATCCGGAGGGTTAAAAGTAGTGCTAGAGGCCCATCCCTTTTAGACAGGTGTTCAGGCACTTGGCTGTTGGGAAGGCATTTGGGTTGGCCCAGTCAGAAATGAGCTCAGCCTCTGCTACTCAAATTGGCCTTGGAGAGGAGCCTGTATGGGAAAGTTCTTCAGAGCAGTTGAATCTCTGACAGATTCAGCTAGCACCTCCGGCTTCTAGAAGTGGTAAAGATTCTGTGAAGAAGCCATGGAACAGGGTATGCAGAGCGGGCAGAAAGAGCAGGGATTGGCTTTCCTTTGGCACATATGAATGAACTGGCATTCATCTGGCTACTTGTAGACTCTCTTGGGAGAGACAGTCAGTTCCTTCTCTCAAAAAGGAATCAGAACAGGGGGCTGGAGAGATGGCCTAGCGGTTAAGAGCGCCGACCACTCTTGCAGAAGACCCGGGTTTGATCCCCAGCACCCACATGGTGGCCGAGAACCGTCTGAAACTCCAATTCCAGGAGAACTCCAGTTCCAGGGGAATCTGACACCCTCTTCTGACCTCCGCGGCATTGCACGACATGGGTGCACAAACTTGCATGCAGACAGTACATTCATACACATACAGAAATAAATAAATGCCGGGCGTGGTGGCGCACGCCTTTAATACTAGCACTTGGGAGGCAGAGGCACTCGGATCTCTGTGAGTTCGAGGCCAGCCTGGTCTACAGAGTGAGTTCCAGGACAGCCAGAGCTACAGGGAGACCCTGTCTCAAAAAGACAAAAAAAAAAAAGGAATCAGAACAGAAATCAAGCCAAAATCATGAACTTGGAAACCAAGGAAATAGTGGTTGAGAAAGCAGGTGGGGTCTCGTATGCCCCCCAGGTCAGATCTTGGACCCTACTCTCTCTTTTTCCCAACATTCATACCAATGCCTACCAGCTGGACAGAGGATGGCAGAAGATGCCATCAGTATCAAATGTACTTAGTTCGCAAATGTACTAAGCTATCCAAAGTCAGGTTATAGGACTAAAGACACTAACGAAGAGGGAATGCTTCCACTAACACCAGAATAGGGCTGTCAGCAGCCTTAAGATGGGGTACCAGGCTGGATGTGCTCCGTCTCCTCCGCCCCCAGCTCCTTGCTCTCTCTGCATGTGCATAGGCCAGAGGACAGCCCCGGGTGTTCGTCCTCAGCTTCCACCTTCTTTGAGGCAGGGTGTCTTTACTGTCCGCTGTGGGATGTGCCACTGGCCCACCTGCTTCGGGACTTCCTGTTTCACCCTCCACTTTGTCATAGGAGCCCTGGGATTATAGATGCACTGGTGTCCAGCTTTACATGGCATTCAGGAATCTGAACTCAGATCCTCACACTATGCAGCAAGTACTTTACCCACTAAGCCACCTTCCCAGCCTAATATACTGGATTTAAAAACAGGACTCCAGCGCCAGGCGTGGTGGTGCATGACTTTAATCCTAGCACTTGGGAGGCAGAGGCAGGTGGATCTTTGTGAGTTCAAGGCCAGCCTGGTCTACAGAGTGAGTTCCAGGACAGCTGGGACTACAGGGAGACCCTGTCTCAAAAAGACCAAAAAAATAAATAAATAAAATAAATAAAAACAGGACTCCAGGCTGGAAAGATGGCTCAGGAAGAACAATGACTGCTCTTGCAGAGGACCCAGGTTCAGTTCCCAGCACCCACATGGTAGCTAACAACCGTCCTTAACTCCAGTTCCAAGGGAACCAACACTGTCTTCTAGCTTCTTCCAGCACTGCATGGCATGGGTGCACTCATATACATGGAGTCAGTACACTCATAAGCATAAAATAAGATAATAAAATAGTAAAAATAAATAAAAACAAGATTCAAAAGGGTCAAACTATTTCCACATAGCCTGAGTCCAAAACAAAGCTCAAAAATATTTGTGATAATATGAAAATACCATTGCTTCTCAGTCACAGTTAAGATCAAGTGTAGAAATATGAAAGTATCAACATCCAACAAAGCGAAGTTTGCAATGTCTGGAATCCAATAAAAATGATCAAATATAAAAAGTAGAAAAATGAGGGGCTGGAGAGATAGCCTAGCGGTTAAGAGCACCGACGCTCTTGCAGAGGACCCGGGTTCGATCCCCAGCACCCACATGGCGGCTAAGAACCGTCTGTAACTCCAATTCCAGGAGAACTCCAGTTCCAGGGGAATCCGAGACCCTCTTCTGACCTCCGCGGCATTGCACGACACGGGTGCACAGACCTGCATTGCAGACAGATCATTCATACAACAACAAAAAATTAAAAACGTAGAAAAAGAATTTAATGAAAACCAAGGCTTATTACCCTTACATGTCCAAAAGTGTTAGTAGACACTAAAGAGCATGATTTTTTTCAAAAAGTTAGAGATATGAACTTTATTTAAAAGTAGCAAAGTCTGGGCTGGAGAGATTGGCTAGCGGTTAAGAGTGACGACCGCTCTTGCAAGAGGACCCAGTTCGATTCGCCCAGCACCACCATGGCGTCAAAAACCATTCTGAAACTCCAATTCCAGGAGAGAACTCCAGTTCCCAGGGGAATCCGACACTGTGCTTCTGGACCTCCATGGGCATTGACGACACGGGGTGCACAAACTTTGCATGCAGACATTACATTCATACACAATCAAAATAAATTAAAATTTAAAATTAAAAAGTAATTTGTCTGTGGTGTATGAAAAGTAGCAAAGTCTAACTTCTAGAGATGAAATTTATAATCTGTAGGATAAGAAAAATGCTGGATGGTATCAATAGAACATTAGACACTGGAAAGAACAGATTGGTGAACACATCAGCAATAACTACCCAAAATGAAACAGAAAAAAGAATTTTAAAACGAACAAATAGATTGTGTGTGTGGTTGTGCACACCTTTACTCCCAATACTCGGGAGGCAGGGTAGGCATCTCTGTGAGTTCTAGGTCAGCCTGGCCTACATAAAGAACATAAAGGCTAGCCATAGGTACAAATGGTGAGACCGCTGTTTAAAAAAAATAAAAAACAGTTAAGTTGAGTTGTTTTTGATGGGGCAGTGTTAAGGCCAGCTACTGGAACTTACTATTGAGGACCAGTGCCTATCTCACAGAGAATCTGCCCGCCTCTGCTCTCTGAGTGCTGGGATACCTGACCCATAAAGAAAATGAATCAAATAGAATAAAAATGAAGAAATAATGCCTAAAATTTTTCCCATTTAGAAGCTTATAGCCCGACAATGAGAAACAAAGACCCAAGCCTGAAAAAGGCAACAAAGGGCACATTGTGATCAAACTGTTACAGCTCACAGTCAAGAGAGAACTGCAGACGCAGGATGGGAAGACTGTCATGTACATTGTAATCAAACTGTTACAGCTCACAGTCAAGAGAGAACTGCAGACGCAGGATGGGAAGACTGTCATGTACATTGTGATCAAACTGATACAGCTCACAGTCAAGAGAGAACTGCAGACGCAGGATGGGAAGACTGTCATGTACATTGTGATCAAACTGATACAGCTCACAGTCAAGAGAGAACTGCAGACGCAGGATGGGAAGACTGTTATGTACATTGTAATCAAACTGTTACAACTCACAGTCAAGAGAGAACTGCAGACGCAGGATGGGAAGACTGTCATGTACATTGTGATCCAACTGTTACAGCTCACAGTCAAGAGAGAACTGCAGACGCAGGATGGGAAGACTGTCATGTACATTGTGATCAAACTGATACAGCTCACAGTCAAGAGAGAACTGCAGACGCAGGATGGGAAGACTGTTATGTACATTGTAATCAAACTGTTACAGCTCACAGTCAAGAGAGAACTGCAGACGCAGGATGGGAAGACTGTCATGTACATTGTGATCCAACTGTTACAGCTCACAGTCAAGAGAGAACTGCAGACGCAGGATGGGAAGACTGTCATGTACATTGTGATCAAACTGATACAGCTCACAGTCAAGAGAGAACTGCAGACGCAGGATGGGAAGACTGTCATGTACAGAGGAAGGTGGATAAAGAGGAGGGCAGACCCACTGCTGGGAACAACACCAGCAAGAAAACAGTGAAGCCAGGTTTCTAACACCATGAAAGGAAAAGCCAGGCATGATTGTGGCTGCCTGCAACCCCAGCAGTAGGTCCAGACAGGCAGACCCTGAGCTTCCTGCCTAGACAAGGTGGCTAGCTGAGACCTTGTCTCAAGGCATAAGGCAGAGGGAGGTAAAGACTCCAGTACCCCACTCTGACTTCAGGATGCACACATGGGTGCAAATGCTTGCACCACACACAAAACATCACACACACACACACAACACACGTGTTTTACAAAAATGACTAAAAATACAAGAATAAAGAACTGCTAAGCTAAAGGTGATTAAAAGAAAGTACAAAGGCTGGGAATATGGCTCAGTGTTTAGCTAAGCACCTGCCTAGCATGTGTGAGGCCCTTCGTTCAATTCCCGGTACCTTGAAAAACAGACTAAACGTCACTAATATTATGGGAGTAACCAACCAATTTCTAGTTGTATTTAAGGTCCACTTAAGATAATTATCAGGCCTAGGAACCTGTGTCTACACAGGACACAGGACATAGGGGAGAGCCCAGAAGTAATATTTTGGTATTAAAGCAAATCCTGATGGCTTACTGTTACACTCAGAGATGAATGCATCTTTCAGCGCTCACCAGAGAACCTTTGTTATGCAGCAGGTGTGTTAACACAGAAACCCACAACTGGCCAGTGTGCAGAGAATAAGAGGCTACAGAGCATGCATCCCTGGATAGGACAACCCATCAAACTGCTGCCTCCCAAAGCCCCGGGGACCATTGCGGAAGGGGAGAAGGGGGCGAAAAGACGGGAAGAACCAGAGGTGGCGGATGACCACAGGAAACAAGTTTCCCAGAAAGCTGGTTGCTCCTCATATGAGCTCACAGCAGTGGTGACAGCACACACAGGACCAGCTCAAACCAGACAGAATGCCCACACCTGGGGGATGGGGCAGAGCGCAACCTACCCCGGGAACTGAAGGCTGCTGGGAGGGCGGGCTGGCCAGGCTCCAGTTGATGGAGTCATACCGAAGGGCATTCGGGGACTCAATAAAAAAGGAAAAAAATGCCTAAAAGGTTCAGTAGCTATATGAATATCAGACAAAGTAGATTTTCAGTCAGAGACTGTTAGCAGAGTTAAAGAAAGTTACTTTGTAATGGTAGAGGGGCCAACTAATTATGAGGACATAATAATCCTAACAATGGAGTTTCGAAATTCAGAGCTATATCCAGGCAAGGCGCCACAGGCCCCAAATCCCAGGACTCAGGGGCCTGAGACAGGCGATGATGAATTCAAGGTCGATACAGTGAGACATGGAGGTCTGGTGAGACATGGAAGTCTGGGGACGCCGCTCAGGGATACAGGGCTTGCCTAGCATGCAGAAGGTTCACGGCCAGCAGTCTGACAAAGAAAACCCAGGAATGTACAACTGTAAATTGAAATCTGAGAACCCACGAGGAATCTGTCTTGGTAAGGGAGCCCCAGCCTTCAGGCAGGACACACACCCTTTATACTTCCAGCCTTTCCGAGGACTTTGACTCTCCTCTGACTCTGCCTTGTGGTAGTCCTGAGTTCAACACAAGACAGTGGCACTTTTGAAAGTCATGAAAGGCAGGGAATGGAGGTAAGTGGAGTGTCAGTGGGAGGTGGCTCAGGGATAGAAGTCAGGAAGTTCAGAACTCCTCAGCTGAGTCAGATGTCAGCTGCTGCAGGCCAGGGGCCAATCTAACAGGCCTTGCTAAAGAGTGACATGCGAGGGGCATGTCTGTCAGTGTTTGAGGTGGGAATATAGGTAGAAAGAAAGAAGGGCTGAAAAGTCATCAGCCAGGGTGATACACCTGAGAGCTTTGACCGCCATCTGTTCCTTGGGAGAATGAGGTCATGATCACGTGCACAATGGCACTACGACTTAGTCCTCTAGGTTACAATGAATGGATGTTCTGGGACTGGGGAGGTAGCCGGGGTGGTAATATGCTTTCCATGTAAGCATCAGGATCTATGTTTGAGCCCCCAAGCCCACATAAATGGTGGTACACACTTGTGATCCCAGCACTGGACAGACAGAAAGAGCTGGAACCTAGGGCTCAGTGGCCTGCTAGCCTCGCCTAATAGGTGAGCCCCAGATCTCAGTGAGAGGCTTCTCAAAAAACGAGGTGAACACCTCCTGAGGAACAACTGACCGCCCCCGTGCACACACACCTGCATACACAACTGCACACACACCTGCACACACGCCTGCACACACGCCTGCACACATACCTGCACACACACCTGCATACACACCTGCACACACGCCTGCACACAAACAAAAAATAAATTAAATAAAACATGCTTATATGTAAAGAGAACTATGACGTAAACAACAGCACAGTGCAACATGGCTAGGGCCAGGATCCCAAGCATGGACATGCCAAGAGCTAGCCTGCAGCTTGCGTAAAGCTATGGGAAGGGGGGGGGCTCTGCAGGGCCAGGATGTAGGGAGGGAGATAC
Source organism: Rhizomys pruinosus (assembly GCA_009823505.1). NCBI lineage: Eukaryota > Metazoa > Chordata > Mammalia > Rodentia > Spalacidae > Rhizomys > Rhizomys pruinosus. The sequence goes on from VZQC01002611.1 coordinate 1,383,660, forward strand.
TGGGGCCTGAGGGATGGAAGAAAATATGGGTACTGGTGAATGGGATTTGAGTGGCAGGGGGTGCCTAGGTTTGTCTCTTGTAATCTGGACAGCTGTGTGGGTTCTCCAGAGCAGGTCACAAGGTGGGGAGGGGCAGGCATCTTCTCTGGAGGTGGCTTTCCAGAGGCAGTGGAGGGGCCGGGCCACCTCCCTGGGGGGCACAGGGAGCTGTTGAGCGTCATAATATGAGCACTGTAAAAGCTCACATGAGCGTTGCCTGCATGTGTGTGAGCGCACCTGTGTCACACAGTGTCCATAGAGGTCAGAACAGGGCATCAAATCCTCTGGAACTGGAGTATGGGTGCTTGTTAGCTGCCATGTGGGTGCTGGGAACTGAACCGGGGTCCTCTGCAAGAATAGCCACTGCTCTTAACCACTAAGCCATCTCTCCAGCCCCAAGAGCACTTTTTTTTTTGTCTTTTCGAGACAGGGTCTCCCTGTAGCCCCAGCTGTCCTGGAACCGACTATGTAGACCAGGCTGGCCTTGGACTCACAGAGATCTGCCTGCCTCTGCCTCCCAAGTGCTGGGATTAAAGGGATGTACCACCACACCCAGCCTCCAGGAGCACTTTTAAATGTCATAAATAACATAAAATGTTTTAAGATACCCCCAAATGAAAGAACAACAGCCGTTCTCGAAATCTTCTGTACCCCTCAACCAGTAGCCACTGTGTTCTCTAGCAAACAGGCTGACCCTGAAGCCAGGGTCTGGGTAGGCTTACAGGAGGATGTTTGGCCACACCAAGAGTGCCAGAGGACAGAAGGCTGTCTTAGGAAAGATCCTAGCCTTCAGGATCTCTACAGGGGGACTTCAAAACCACTGACCTTTTGGTTGGCAAAAGCAGGCAAACTACCAGGGTCTTCCCCACGGCCTCAGGAGTCCAGGGCTGAGGCTCTGACGGCCCCTGCCCCTCTGACACCTGCCTTCTCTTCCTCCTTCTCCTGCTGACTGGGGACAAGACAATCAGAAATGGGCAGTTATTGTTTAAAAAAATGAAGGCCAGATACCATCTGTAGGATGATCTCAGTCATATTTGGAAAAATGTTTGAGGGGCTCAGGGTGCAGCTCAGTGGTGGAGCGCACAAGTCCCCAGGTTCAATTCCCAGCATGACATCTAAAAACCACAGAAAAATACAGGAAACTTGTATTGGAGAGAGAGAGTTCCAGCTCTTGGAAAATTGATGTTTTTCTTCCTTAAACAGTAAAAAAAGGAAAAATTCCACTATAATGAGACCTTCCAACAGACACATGCCCTCATGAAGCTGAGCTCAGGCCCAGGTCTCTGCCTCGATAAAGAGTTGGAGGAAAGTCAAAGGGCCAGGAGGCAGAGAGACTCCAGCAGGTGATGAGAGGGAAGGGCACAGAGGGCAGGGCTCAGGGAGGAGAGGGTGGACAGCAGGCGGGCAGCAGGCAGCAGAGTGCCCACAGATGTCTGCTGTGGTCCGCCAGTTGGAGAGGGCTGTGTGAAGGGAGTGCCGCGCCATCCTGGTACAGAACAGAAACCATGCCTGGAAGGGACTCAGGACAAAGCGGCTGGAGCAGGGCCCCACTTTATTGACAGAGGCGGGTAGGGCTCTGTGAAGCCCGGGCCAAGCCTGAGTAAGGCGGACGCCACGGTGCTTCAGCAGCCCAGGCCCCAAACAGGCTATTGCCCACTGAGGGATGCTAGCGCCTCAGATTCTTACACCCCTGTGAGACTTCAGTCCTGTGTCTGGGGTAGACGGCCCCCAGAGGGCTCCAGGGTGCCTCTTCTCCCACAGAGGCAAGGGGGACAGAGCTCAGGTGGCAGACTTGTCACTGGAAAGCACTCCTCCTTGCAATCACTCTGAGAAAAAGACTTTGTGTGCAGCACGCCCAGGCCTTCCCAGCTGTCTGTGCACAGCCTTGGGGAGAGGCGTTCCTGCCTTTACACAGCCAGGTGACACCTCAATACATAGAATGCTTAGTAGAACCCCTGGCCTCTACCCTCGAGGTTCCAGAAGCACCCACCCAGCTGCCAACCCAAAATGTCTCTAGATATGCCTTGGAGAGGGGAAAGAATCCCTCCTTCTTAGACCTACTGCTCTAGAGGAGGGGTTAAGAGAGACCCCAGGAAGCAGATCCAGGAAGCAGAGGGGCACTGAGCTCCAAGGCAGGGTACGGGGGTGCTGGGAGCAGAAAGCAGAGACCTGGAGGCTCCAAAGAGAAAGAAAAACTGGGAAAAGAAGAGCTTTTATAACGAGATTTCCAGGGCCACACGGTGCCTCTTCACTCTCCCCTTCCCACCTTCTGAGGAAAGCTTTCACTAACTTTCTGCCGGGCATGGAGCTCGGAGCCGAGCACCTGCCTAGGAGCTTCAGGGTCCAACATCAGCAGAAAAACGACACAACAGCACAAAGGAGCTCTCTCCACTCAGCAGTGCTTCTGGTGTGTGGGCCGGGCCAGGCCATGCCCCGAGCCCGGCCACCGTCAGGCTATTCCAGAAGAGTAATATGCCAGAGTCGGAGGATGTCTGTCAGAGCGTTAAATGCACAATTCATGTCCACTTGACAGTGTCCTTGTTAAAGCATATGTCGTTCTTGTTTTCTAATAATGCTTTTCCACAAGAGAAGGCATGAGGCAGCAGGGGACCTGGGGACACCACAGCTGTGCTCCAGGCATCCGAACACCATGGAACCTGCGTGTGACCACTGTGGGGACCCGAGGCTGCTCAAAGCCCCCACAATGTCTGCGGGATTATCCTGCTTAGACTCAGAGTCTGTGTAAAGTATCCGTCATACATTCTACTGTAAGTACAGGACAGGCAGGAGTCAGGTCTCTTAACTGCATGGCCCCAGCATTCCTGTGGCTGGCATACCATGGACACTTAAACCTCTTGTTAAATGAGTAGATGAATACTATCCCAGGACACACCTTATTTCCCTGACCAGCAACCCTCAACCCTCAGGAGAAGACATGCATTAAATGTCACCTCCTTGGGGAAGCCTTCTTTGATTTGACCTAGCAGAAGCAGTCACACTGTACTCCCACAAAATGGCTGATACCTCACTGCACGTATGGGTCAGTATGTACTATTTAGTTGTGTTATGTATCCCCTGTCCGAATGCAAGCTCTCTGTGAGCAATTTGGATGTTATCATTTATTATTCTCAGCATTATTTATTCCAATGTTATAATTTATTATCTCACTCTCGATGGTACTTGTGCATAATAATAAAAAATGTTTACCACAACAATCCATACACATTGTCCTCTGTATCCCAAACCCGAGACCTCAAAGTTCAGATGCACTGTAAATCAAATGCCTTGATAAACCCAGAATCACGAGCTGTTTAGGACACCACCCTCCTGGTCCTTCAACACACAGACAAACATTTGCCAGGCCCCTCTGAAGGTGGTTGGGAAAGCCTGAGATGTCTTATGGTCCATGCAGGACGGTGTGTGGCGTGTCTAGAACTTGCCCTGCTCCCAGTGCACCTCTTTCCTGGATTGGAGCCCGAGACCAAAACAGACAGCCTGGAGAGAACTGCAGGCAGGCTGCTCCCTGTGGTTTTCCCCAGTTCCCTCAGAAGCCTGACATCAGGGGGCTCCACCTACCACAAGGGCAGCATGTGTTTGTGGAACCATGCCGCTCACCCGCCTGGCCCCTAGACTCCACTGCCTACCTGACTGAAGGTCAGGGAGAGGTTGCTTTCTGGAGAGGGTCCATCCAGGGCAGAGCTCTCGTGCTGTCTGCAGTCCAGCTGGATCAGGCTGCAGCACTCTGGGTGGCAGGTGAACTTACAATCTAGATGGAGAGAATGAGACGGACCAGGGTTAGGTGGAATCCTCCCCCTCCGCCTAGAGAACCAGTCACAGGCTGGCACTCACTCTACAACTTCATATCGTCAACCAGGGGCCACAGATCCTGGGGAGGTCATATTTTTTTCCTGGCCTCATTTTGTCAGTTTAGAAAATAAAGGTACAGCTTCCCAGCCTATGGCATAAAGATAACTACGCAGGCATGAGAGAGAGTATGTCTAGAAGACTTAAAAGCATTTCCAGAGACAAAGCAAGATGGCTGTAACTCTCTCTGACCTTGTTTAGACCAGAATGTCGGGGTGGTTCTCTCACCTCACTGAAATACCCTACTCATAGTATCCCAAGCCCCGCAAGCTCCAATTCCTGAGCTAGTATCTCTGCCATGGAAGTTAGAGACTTAAGGACCAGAGTTGACTCAACTAGGGATTCCCTTAAGAATGGGAAATGCCCAGAGGTTCCAGCGAGGCACCCAGTAACCCCTGGTGGCTGGTATTTCCCAGCTTTTACATGGTCTTCCTCTGAGCCTCCTTGGCAAAAGGAAGGAAAGTCAAAGGGCCAGGAGGCAGAGAGACTCCGCCAGGGGAGGAGAGGGAAGGGCACAGAGGGCAGGGCTCAGGGAGGAGACGGTGGACAGCAGGCGGGCAGCAGGCAGCAGAGTGCCCACAGATGTCTGCTGCGGTTGTTGTCCCGGAGGTCAGCTCAGTCAGAGCAAAGCCTTCTGTGAACTTGTATCCCTGACTTGAAGTCAGTGCCTGGGCTGAGAGGTAGGGCAAGTATTTTGTGGCAGGGGAATTCAAAGCCTGTGTTTGCACAGATAACTTGGGAGTCAGGGGGCCACTTTTGGTTGGTAATGGCTCCAGCACTTTTTTTTTTCCTTTTGAGAAAGGGTTTCCCTGTAGTCCCAGCTGTCATGGAACTCACTATGTAGACCAGGCTGGCCTTGAACTCACAGAGATCTGCCTGCCTCTGCTTCACAAGTCCTGGGATTAAAGGTGTGTGCCACCATGCCCCGTTATATCTTTTTAAAGACAGGGTCTCGCCGGGCGTGGTGGTGCACGCCTTTAATCCTAGCACTCAGGAGGCAGAGGCAGGCAGATCTTTGTGAGTTCAAGGCCAGCCTGGTCTACAGAGTGTTTCCAGGACAGCTGGGGCTACAGGGAGACCCTGTCTCAAAAAGACCAAAAAATAAATAAATAAATAAAAATAAAGACAGGGTCTCCCTGTAGGCTGGCCTGGATGGAACTCACTACGTAGACCAGGCTGGCCTTGAACTCACAGAGATCTCGTTTTTCTCAAAGCTGCCATAGCAGTCTCTGCCTTGGGGTGTCAAGGCAGCTGCTCTTCCCCCCACGCATTTGAGGTTCTACGTGTGACTCCCACTTTCCCAAGCTCCCACTTCCTTAAATCTCCCCAAATGAGCCCCGAGGCCACAGTCCTTATATAGAGAATGCCCAGAAAAATGGTGGGACACAGAGATTCCGGAACTCTACACTTCCTTCTTCCATGGCCCTTTCTGGGGTGGCAGCTAGAAGCTTAGTGTTCATCTCCCTCATGCCCAGAGGTGAGGCCGCCAGCATCCCGTCCTTCAGCCTTGAGTCACAGTGGATAAGGTCGGCTCTCTGAGATGACACCATGTGTCTGCAGAGGCCCGCAGATGTTTCTGAACTTCAGTGGTTGAGCTACAGCTCAGCACTGAGCAAGCCAGGGATGAAGGGCTGTGTGAGCTGTTTCTCCACAGCATCCATACCAGGGCTTTGATACTGTAGCATGAGTGGGGGCAGAGGTCACGAACAGCACTGCTCCAGGCTCAGACCCAGGACACCTGTGTGGCTTCCGGAGGTGCTATGAGTGAAGAAGAATGCTCCACAGATGCCAGTAGTGGGGGCAGGAAGAGGAGAGAGGCCGCAAGCTCCCCCCACCCCGTCCGAGGCCCGTGAGAGCTGCCATCAGGGACAAGCCTTGAAGGAGGCAAGGAGCTCTCTCCTCTGGCAGTGCCGTGCACAGCTGGCAAATTCTGAAATTCTGTCCATCTGTGCGATTGGGTGGCTTTCTTTCACACACACCCAAACATCTTCAGGAAGATCTTTTTATAGTCCTGATGTTGAACTGGACAGAGCCTGGGGATGGAAGACTCCAAGAGCGGTTTGCAGAGTTTAGAAAAGCATGTGGGCACAGATGACGCTCTTCAATCAGACCCTGTAATCGCAGGCTGCCACGAAGCCACGGGAATACATCTTCATGCTTCCCAGGCCCTGGAAATGCCAAGCTCAGGGCTTTGTAGCCAGCAGTGGTGAGTCTAAGCCCTGGAACCTTGTCCTCATACAGAAGCAGTGGCATGTGGGGTCCTCACGTGGGAGATGCTCCATGTCCCAGGACCTTGACCCCGGAACCTTGTCCACATACAGAAGCAGTGGCATGTGGGGCTGTGGGGTCCTCACTTGGGAGATGCTCCATGTCCCAGGACCTTGACATCATCGGCTCTTTCTCTCACGGAGACTCATCCCAGTGCCTCCCAGCCTGCACCCCCACCCTGCGCACTCCCCCCCATTGTGTCCTGTAGCCCTCAGCTAGTGTGCAGTTTAGACACAGGAAGAAAGACCCTGCAGACAGCTGGGCTGTGTAGACCTCACCATCTCTGCTGCAGTACCCTGTGCTAAGCCTGGACTTCCATATACACTGTGCTGGCCCCAGGGTAAGAACAAGGGAGATAAGACGTGACTCACAGGGAACCAGGGAGCTGGGCAGATGGGACACACACAGGAAAACACAACGAATGAGCAAGAAGTTGAAAGCCAGGCGCTGTTCCCCACAGATATGGGAAGGTGGTTCAGAAGGACACCTGTCAAGTAGGCAGCCAGAGCAGGCTTAGGGTGTAGAAGCCTGGGGAGATGGACGAAGGGACAGCTACAGGAAGCTGAAGCATCACAGGCCCAAAGGAGGCTGGGTCTCTGTCATCACTAAAGAGCCATGACAAGAGTCTCATCAAGAGGCAATGGAGGACGAGGGAGCAACATTCCCAAGCTCTGACCATAGTTCCATGGCATTTTGTTTATTTTAATTAGTGTATATTAACTGTGCAAAATGATGGGCTTCATTGTGGTGTTTTAAGACATGTTTTAGTTTTTTAATTTTATCTGTATGAGTGTATGGCCTGCATGTATGTAAGTGCACCCATGTTGTGCAATGCCCACAGAGGTCAGAGAAGAGGGTCAAATTCCCTGAAACTGGACTTATGGACAGTTGTTAACTGCCATGTGGGAGCTGGGAATCGAACTTGGGTCCTGTGCAAGAGCAGTCAGTGCTCCTAATCACTAAGCCATCTCTCCAGCCTCACTGTGGTGTTTTTTACAGACAGGCCATGTATGGCCCTCTCTGGGTCCTGTGCAAGAGCAGTCAGTGCTCCTAATCACTAAGCCATCTCTCCAGCCTCACTGTGGTGTTTTATACAGACAGGCCATGTACGGCCCTCTCTGTGTCCTCTGCAAGAGCAGTCGGTGCTCCTAATCACTAAGCCATCTCTCCAGCCTCACTGTGGTGTTTTATACAGACAGGCCATGTAAGGCCCTCTCTGGGTCATCTGCAAGAGCAATCGGTGCTCCTAATCACTAAGCCATCTCTCCAGCCTCACTGTGGTGTTTTATCCAGACATGTCATATACGGCCCTCTCTGGGTCCTCTGCAAGAGCACTTGGTGCTCCTAATCACTAAGCCATCTCTCCAGCCTCATTGTGGTGTTTTATACAGACAGGCTATGTATGGCCTCTCTGGATCCTCTGCAAGAACAGTCAGTGCTCCTAATCACTAAGCCATCTCTCCAGCCTCACTGTGGTATTTTATACAGACAGGCCATGTACGGCCCTCTCTGGGTCCCTTTCCTGCTGGTTTCCCTTCTCCCTCTGAATAATCCCACTTCTTTTCTCTCTCTCTCTCTCTCTCTCTCTCTCTCTCTCTCTCTCTCTCTCTCTATCTGTGTGTGTGTGTGCGTATAAGCACATGTGTGTGTTAAATCTATATTCCACAGATGAGAGAAGACATGATATTTGAGTCTGACTTACTTCAGTTAACCAAGTTCCAGCTCCATCCACGTTCCTGTAAGTGGCATCATCTTCTTCTTTATATCGGGTACACCCCATTTGGTACTGCGCCCCACATCTGGGGTAAGCATCTAGCTAGATTCTGTTACCTGGCTATGATGAATAGAGCAACAATAAACATGGTTGTGGTGGTATCTCTGACATTTCCTGACATTACTACTGTCATTTGTAAAACAGCCGGTGAGATGACTCAGCAGGTAAAGGCACTTGCGGCCAAGTGTGTGGAGACCTGAGTTCAATCCCTGGAGCCCTGAGTTCAATCCCTGGAGCCCACAGGTCTTGCTCCCTCTGAAGCCTGTATGAGAATCTTTCTTGCCCTTCCCGAGCTTCTGAGGTCCCAGGGTCAGTTCTAACTGGTAGACTGCAGCTGTGCACCTCTAAACTCTGAATCCTCACAGGACCTTCTCCCTATGTTCTTGTCTTTTTAAAAGAATACCGGTCTGACTGGATTAGGGGCCCACCTTCCTCTGTAGTGCCTCACCTTAACTAATTACATCAGTAATGACCCTGTTTCCAAATAGGGTCACATTCAGAGGGACCGGGAGTTAGGACTTGAATATACTTTTTAGCAGGAAGCACAGATCAGTCCTAACACAGAACCTAGGTCATATTGAGAACACAGAGCATTTAAGCCCGAACAGATGAAGGTTTCCATGGACACCAGCCCCAGAGATCAGCAGCGTGCTGGACGGCCAGGGACCAGGGAGCACTAGACTGAGGCTGGGGCTACCTCTGTACCCGCAATGGCCTTGCTGTTGGCCTCTGCCCTCAGACAAGGGGTCAGGCTAAGATGCCACAGGAGCTTACGTGCAGCAAAGCATTCCTTCTACTACTTCACCCCAGAGGACGGAAAGCCAGCATATAGAGCTGTTTCTAGGACATTTTTCCCCAAATGCAGAAGCTCTAAACTTCCCTTTCATCTCTAGGGCTAACAAAGTTGGTTTGTGCTGTACCCTGGTTGTCAAATGCACAACACACAGTATGTACATACAAGACACACATACACTCTGCTGTGTAACCAAAGAACCCAAGCAGCTAACTTTTCAAACCAGAGGTGTTCTGAAAACCTTTCCCACACACAGAGCTCCCTTCTCAGCCCTCAGCTCCTCCTGCCCAGGCAAGCAGGCCCCCAAGGATGCAGGGTCTAATTATAAGGTACCCCTTGGCTCCTTGCAGTCTCTCCTAGGTTGGTGAAGAGCCTCTTCTTACCTGTGTGGGTAAAACAGCTGTGGAGGCCAGGAGTGGGAGCAGCCTCTGAACTGAGAACACGGTACCACTCTCTGGGCACCCCAACCTTCTGAGAGATTAATCATACTGTCCCCTGGCCCTCTTTCTGAGAACCAGTCACCTGGCCTATACTACGGCATACTGGAGACAGAATGGACTTTGTGGATGGCCTGTCCTCTCGTCTCCACTCGGTCAGCTCTGTGACACTGGCTAAGCTGCTAAACTTCTCTGAGCATTAATGTCAACTATAAAATGAGGATCCTAATAGCTAGTTCATGGAGCCACCCTGAGAATTCAATGGAGTGCTCACATCCAGAGCTACATGAAAGACCTGGAACCAAGCTAATGAGAGTCCCTGTCTTCTTCCTCTTTCCACTACTCTGCTGTGTAGAAATCTTTTTTTTTCTCTTTCCTTTTTTTTTTTTTCATTTATGTGGAAATCTTTAGGCTTACCCACATCCCCCCAGCTTCTTCTGAAGCAGACATACCAGTAGCCCTTAGTTTTAAAACCCTGTGCGACTGGAGGTTCATACTAAAATGAACTGGGAAGTACCATTTCTTTACAACCTTCCCTCGCACAGGCACCGCCTCTCCATCATGACCATTCTGCTCCCACCACAGATGATGAATGACTTGTTTCCATTCAAAGGCCAGTTTACACCAGTCGCCCAGTTGTTCTACAGGACGTGCACTCATGGCTATGGCATCACACGAGGCAGTTTATCTGCTTCAAAAGCCTGTGCTCTGCCTGTTCCTGGCCCAGGCACCCTCCGCTATCGAGTCTTGCCCTTTTCATCATCACATAGGCGGTTGCCATTCCAGACTGACATTTACACAGAATAAGTAAGTTGCATTTAATCCTTCCCCCTCTTCGTGGCTTGATACCTCTATCTCTTTTAACTGCAGAATAGCACTCCATTGTCTAGCTGTACCATAGTTTATTTTTTCACCCTCTGGAAGACAATTTAGTTGCTTTCAAATTTTAGCAATTCAGAGTAAAGCTGCTCGAAGCATTCATGTACAGGTTTCTGCATGGATATATAATTTTCAAGCCCTTTGGTCAGCCTCACTGACAGTAGGCAAGGACTACGGCATGGAAATCGTCCTGCTCGGCCGCCTCTCAGCAGTCCCAGTGTGTTATATAACAGCCTACTCTTCAGTTGTCTCCTTACCTCTGGTAAGTCCCCCTACTGTGCACGACTAGAGGCCACAAATGGCCTTACAGAATGGTACCAATGTGTACCCACTTCTCAGCTAGGGAGCAGCAGACTTTGAAACACACTGTTTCACATGCACACTCCTGCCCTAGCCTGGTCCTAGGAAGTGGGAAAGGTAAGAGCCAGCCTCCAGAGTCACCTGGGTCAAATTTGATCTTAAGCTCCACTTCCAGTTGACTATGAGATGTCTGAATAGTTGATCTTCATCAAATGTAGACTTCATCTAGCCTCAATTTTCTTATCTAAATTGGAGGTAATAATATCTTTCTTATTGGTAAATTTGTTGCCATATTAGAGAAAATGTTGCAAAGCATCCAGTGGTACCTGCTGCGCAGTAAACAGCAGTTGATTTTCCAGCTGTGAGAGGCTGTATAAGGGCTTCCTGTTGACTGACCATGTAATTAACACCCGCCAAGAGCTTTTACATAGCTCAGTATGTAGTCCGTGCTGGCTTTGAGTTCACATACATAATCCTGCTTCTGAGTACTGAGATTACAGGCCTGTGTCACCATGCCCAGCTCCACCCAAGACCTTCTTGATTGATTTCCAGGTCCTCTTCTACTGAACAGTCGACAGTTCTCCCAGCCATCCCTGGTCCTCTCCCTGCTCCCTCCTCCACCTGCGACAGGACCAGAAGAGTGAGGCAGGTAGGTGCAGTAGGAGGAGGCCATGGATGGAATCCAAAATCAACACAACCTAAACATTTTCCACACTCCTGGCTAAATTCCTAGTGATGCCATAATCAAGAAACTAGAAACTTCCTCCTTCCAGAGTCAGGTCTCAGCCTTTTCAGGAGGGGGCTTGAGGCCCAGCCCTCATGAGGCTATGTACTGTATGTAGATCTTGTTTCAGAAGGCAGACCATCCCCCCCACCCCCACCCCCCACCAGCTGACTACACACCCAACTTCAACACAGAAGAGACGGGCAGAAAGAATGTGCCAGAAAACAAGCCAACAACCAGCAGGAAAGGTCAGAGACCTAGAACTCTGAGGTCAGAGGTTACCAGCCCTCAAGCAGACAGGTGAGGTGGGCAGCTGGCTGTAGAGCAGCTGCCATCTCTGGAAGACAGGTGCTGAACTTGAACATGTAAAAGTTTGATTCTAACGCTCACCTCCTCTATAAGACAGTGGGGATGAGTAGGCTTCATAAAGTCAGGGGGTGGTAGGAAGCTTGGGCGATCTGAGGCACAAGGAAGGACCCCAGGGACCCCCCTGGTACTGCGGTCTCCGCTGTCTCCCATTGACCCACCTGCCTTGCTGATGCAGGACTGGGCAGTGTTGACATATGTCCTCTTTCTTAAGGAGGCCTCGGCAGATATTAAAACATATCAGGGCAGCTGTGGTGGTATGTTCCTGTGATCCCAGCACTTAGAAGGAGGAGAACTGTGAATAAAGCCAGCCTGGGCTATAAAGTTAATCCAGTCAGCCTGGGCTACATAGCAAGACCTTGTATTTGGCTTCCCAGCTGTGCAGATGCAGTCTTGCCCTACATGGGTGGGTGTGAGTGGGTGTGGGTGGGTGTGCCTCTTCACTGGCATAGTCATCATCTACCACCACCCAGACCACACGTCCCCAGGCTGACAACAGAGAGCAGGCACAGCATCAGGCCAGGCTAGGGGTGGGGATGGTTGGGAAAGGCTAGAGAAGGACAGCTCAGCCCACAAGTTCAGACAGGAGATGCAGGAAACAGGAGCGACCAGGCAGCATCTGCCATGTGCCCGTGGCTCGGGTGCAGAGGGGCCACAGGTTACTTTGCTCCAGGTTTCTGCTATTAGCTATCTGAAGGTGCTGTGCCCAGGCACGCCCTCTGCCCTGCGTGTGTGCAAGTACAGTTAAATGCATTTACTACAGCAGAATACGCCTCTAATCCCAGCTCCCAGGAGGCAGAGACAGGCAAGAGAATCTCTGTGAGTTCAAGGCCAGCCTGGTCTACATAGTGAGCTCCAGGACAGCTGGGACTAAAGGGAGATCCTGTCTCAAAAAGACAAAAAAGGGCTGGCTGGGTGTCTTTGTCCCCACAGCTGCACGGGCCGGCAGTCCATGCTCTGTCTGGCTGGAGCGCCTGGCCTATGACCTGTGCTCCAGCCAGTCTGGCAGAGGCCGCCAGTCCCTATGCATAGAAGGCCAAGGATCCAACAGTCGACAGTCCCCCTTGCTAAGGCTCCTGGCCTACATCCTGTGCTCTGGTTGAGCAGGCTGAAGCCCCCAGTCTCTGTGTACCCGAGTCCCCTGGTGGCAGCGGGCCCACCTGTGTCCCAGCAGGCTGGGTATCTTGGCCCCCAGAGCTGCACAGGCCCAGGACTCCATCTGGCTGAAGCTCCCGGCCTATACCCTGTGCTCCACAGGTCCGGCCGAAGCCCCCAGTCTCTATGCACAAACCAATAATCCAATAATCCAACAATCCGCCTGGCTGGGGAGCCCGGCTCACACCCTGTGCTCCAGCCAGTCCGGCTGAGGCCCTCAATCTCTATGCACCCGAGTCCCCTCGTCACCAGGCTCTTCTTCTGAGGGGTTCTGAAGGATTGCTCAGCTTTGTTTGACATCATCCTGTCCACATGGTGAGCCTTTCTGACCATGCTTTTATCTAAAATAAAGACCACCATTTTATTGAAGAAAAAAAAAAGAATTGTTTTTAGTAACCCAGGTGTCCACTCCAGACAGCACTAACTGCTGGGAAGATACTAGAACTTCTATTTTTTCATACCTCATCCCCTAATTTTTTCTGAACTTTCTTTACACTTGCAACACTTATAACATATACATTGTAAACTCACAAGTTGTTTAAAATTAGTTCCACATTTAGCTCAGTGGTACGGTACCCGGATTCAATCCACAAATAAGAATAAACCAAAATAGAATAAAGTCTATTCATAAATAGATTCAGTCCTCTTATAACTGCTAAACTATTTTTAATTTTAGTTAATCTTTAAATTGACTCTATTTTGGGGAGTATACTTATATTTTTCATATGTAATGTTCCTTAATGGCACAGTTTGTACCTTAAAGAGACACATGCCTATTTTATTGGCCCTTTTATTCTGTGACACTGAGGCCTTACACTTTAGGCTGTCACTGACAGTGGCAACTAGAGGTGTAGATGGAGAGATGGGGGGCGTGTTGCAGGCCCTGGCGTATGGTAAGAAGGACTGGGTTTGTTGGGGAGGAGGCCCAAGTTAATGCTTTGAGAGGGATGTCAGAGTGAGCAAGACAAATAGACCTTATTCCTCATGAGCATATGCAGGCATCATCAGCACACTGCATCTGAAAGGCCCAGGCTGTGTTCACAGTTTGGTCTATATGCAGAGAGAAGTGAATGACATAGGACACTTTTTGAACAGGCAACTGAAGTGTGTGTGTACCCATCAGAACACACATACTCAGAAAGAACTAGACCTCTCTATGCAGTTTGTCTCCTATGTTTCCAGGCTTCCTAGTTCATACCCAGCTTTCACTTATATATAATATAATATATATAACATGCATATATCATGTATATGCATGTGTTTACTGAGAACCTACTATAGACAACACTTTGCAGAAGCTAGCCAGTTATATCCAAAAATTTTGTGTAACAGGAAGGCATAACTGAACAGGTTTCACAGAGAGAGAACAAAGGAAGAATTCAACGCAGAGAATCCTGCTTTGATTGTTACATCATAAAGAGAGATCCAGTTGCCAGAGTGTCTTAAGAAAAGAAAATATTGCCAGGCGTGGTGGCACACGCCTTTAATCCTAGCACTTGGGAGGCAGAGGCAGGTGGATCTTTGTGAGTTCAAGGCCAACCTGGTCTACAGAGTGAATTCCAGGACAGCTGGGGCTACAGGGAGACCCTGTCTCGAAAAGACAAAAAAAAAAAAAAAAAAAAAAAAAAAAAAAAAAAAGAAAAGAAAATATTTTAAACTAGTAGATAAATTTAAGGAAAGCGTGACCAGTTCATGGTATCCACAGCCAGCCCGGGGCTGTCAGCCACCCTCTCAGCCTTGTCCCCTCGGCAGGGCCTGCTCTAGTGTGTGTCACTCTAGTCCAGGTGTAAGTGAGACAAAGCAGCAGAGGTCCCACTCCCAGCTCCGGATCTTTCCAGTATCCCCAAAGCCCCCAAGAAAGCAGGACTTGGACTTGGGGCGAGGAACATGGACGGAAAGGGGGAGCCAGGTCACATCACTTTACTGTTTTTGAGACAGGGTCTCCCTGTAGCCCCAGCTGGCCTGAACTCCCTATGTAGATCAGATTGGCCTTGAACTCACAGAGATCCTCCTGCCTCTGCCTCCTGAGTGCTGGGATCAAAGGCGTGCGCCACCACGCCCAGCTTTGCTTTACTCCCACTTTACTTTTAATCTACAGTATATACCATCTCTGAGAACAGGCAAAAGGCAGACTAGCTTCCTGGTAACGTAAAGCACGTTTTTTACAGTGTCCCACAGACCTCAACCAAGTAGGCTTGAAAGAAGTTCCGTCCCGCATGTGCAGACTGCATGGTGCCAGAGGAAGAGGGTGCAGGTGTGCAGATAGGAGTGAATTATAGATGCCTGGGCACAGGTATGCCTGGTCCAGTTGCCAGGAGGGCACTAGTGGCTAGGAGCAGACAGGATCTGCCTTATGAAGCAGCCAGGGTATGTCTAGCTGCTTTGCCACAGTCACTTTGACGTCACTTGCAGATATTCAAAGTGCAGGATGCCAGAGAGTACAGCAGACTTTTGCAGTGAAAAGGAAAGCGCACCCCTCTTAGCCAGCCCCTCTACTGGAGACAAAGGCTCCCTGGCAGCACCCGGAAGCCAGGACTCAGAGGCTTCCACTGACTGTCAAACAGTGACTTGTTCTGTCACATGTTGCCTACCTCCACACTGCCTGGTGGACCTGTCTAGCTTTGCCTGCTGATTATATGCTATGGTACACTAAGTGGCAGGCATTTCTTCAAAGATGGTGTTTCAAGAGTTTTACGTTCCTCCTCTACTGCCTTAGCAACCTTCCGACCCTATGCTTTCCCCCGAGATACAGATGCCCACTCTGGCCCACATGCAATGGAAGAGCAGACAGCCCTGTCTGAGGCTTATCCTGAGGGCCTGACCGAGAACATTCACACAGAAGGTCTAGCCTGGGAAACTGAAGCCGAGAGAGGCTGATTTCCGCAGATAAAACAAGATAGTGAGGAAACGGTTCTAGTACCCCCACAAGGCTGCCCGGTTCCTTCAGTGCCACAGCACAACTGTTCATGGAGTCCTGCAAAAACACAGAGCTATCCCAAAAGTCCACAGCTCCCCTCATGTCTGAGCACCCTTCCCCTCCCTCCTCCTGTAGTCAAGTCTACACACTGACACAGGTGAACGCAGCACACTGGGGGCAGCACACTCCTGCTGCCTCCGCAGGCCTGATGATCAATCTAGAAGTCACCGCAGAGACAGCAAGAGAAAGAGAGAGAGAGATTAAGAAATCCAATCAATTTACTTATTTTTAAATGTTTTATTTATTATTATTATCAAGATCTTATTGTTTAAAAAATTTGATTCTACTGGGTGGGGGGGGGTACATGCCTTTAATCCCAGCACTGAGAAGGCAGAGGCAGGCAGATGTCTGAAATTGAGGCCAGCCTGGTCTCCATAGTGAGTTCAGGCTGGCTGAGGCTACAGAGAGACCCTGTCTCAAAAAGATTCTAAAGGCCTAGATACGGCATTTCATTGTAGCCCCATCCTCCGTCTGGCATGTTGACCACCTGGCTCCCCACCTATCTCCGAATGTATCGCAGGGCATCCTGAGGAAAGGCTGTGCACTCAAAGGAAGTGCATGATCATAAAAAGGACATGGTTACAGTTCAGTTCAGTGAGCAGAGCCAGGGGCAAAGGCCCCGGCCTGGTCAGTCAGCACCGACTCTCATGAGAAGTCTCACTTTCCTGCATGGCCTCATCTGCAAAGCGGAGTAATTCCTCTGCCACTCCGCACCTCCCATACAGGAATCTAGAGCAAACGAAAGATATTAAAACCAAACATAAAGGCTCTTAGTCTTCTTCCAACAGTGCCGCAGCAGTATATGTAAGATGCTGGTGGAAGTGCGATGACGCCGCAGAAAGACCCTGGGTAGAAAGCAGCTCCTGGGATCCCAGTCACATGCTATCACGAACAGGGTCACTAACAGGGTCTGGGGGCGGTGGCATAAGGTGAACAAAGAGCAGTGATTACCCCTTCACTGTCCCGATACTCTTCCCCCAGTAAGGGCCCTCCTCACCCTAATTAGCGCTGAGAAAAGGAAGCTATGGCCAATCAACTGCCTGAGGTTGGGGCTCCCTCCAGCAGGTCCCACCTAGTAGCTTCTAACCCACCAGCGGGGCAGATGGGAAAGCTCTGCCCAGGAACCAGGCTACTCCCAAGTCCTCAGTCTGCTGATGAAACAGCTGGTCAAGGTCTGGTGCAGGACAGACAGGACAGGAAATAGCCCTCCAGGGTGCCAGAATCTCCTGGACCAGGAACCTCATCAGGATGATTGCCCCATCCCAATTCGTAGCACTGGGAAGGTTACTACAACCCACAGCCAAAAGCAGGGCTCTGGACCAGGCAGACTGTATCTATCCAGCCTACCTGCTGAACTTCAGTTAGGTACAGTGACAACACCTGTGCCTGTTCTCCACAGTCAGGAAGACTGAGCAGTGGCGCTGAGCTCCGTGATAAGTGCCAGGATGCTTGGAGCATTTCTCATTCCTTTTCCATGAGAAAAACCACTTGGAAGAGGTCTGGAAACCGAAGTACTCTTCCCACCCCCAGCACCCCCAGACAGAGCGGCGCAAACCTACTACGTGCCCGGGCCTTGCTGCAGAACTTCTGTGGGGTCCGGAGCCTCTCTGACAGCCCATTGTTCTTCAGAAGCCTGTGGAAGAGCCGCTGGAGGCGCAGAACGGCTGCACAGAAGCAGGGGGACACCACCTCCTCATCTGGGCCCTTCCCCATCTTAAGATGTCTTCTCTAGATCGGTGTCAGGGGAGGGTGCCAAGTGAGGGAGTCACTGCCCCAGGAGAGGGCTCCAGGCCTCCAGGAACCGGAACGGGCACCGGGACAACAGGCACCGGGACCCTCCCTTCGAGCCTCGGCAGACTGACGGACACTGCCTCGCTCCCAGCTGGGATTCTGTCACCGGGACCCTCCCCTCGAGCCTCGGCAGACTGATGGACACTGCCTCTCTCGCAGCTGGGATTCTGTCCCCTCCACCTCCCCCAATGGAAAACTTTCTATTCCTGGGCTTTTAGCTTGATAAGATAAAATGCCCCCACCAAGCAGGCTACAGGAAAGCCAGAGCCAGCCTCACTGTCACTCATGCCTGCAAGTCTGAAAAATCAATGTCTTCAAAGTTCCAACTGACAACCAAAGTGACCTGTCACCTCACACCACGTGCTGAGCCAGGAGCCGGTTAAAGAAGTTCTTTGGGGGTGATGGGCTGATAATGCTTTACCTGATGAATAGGCTCTTAACCAGCAACCCAAGGACAATTCATATCACTCCTCCATTGGGGGGGCTGTGAGGAGGCTGTGTGGTTCTGAGAGGGTTAGCCCATTTATCTGAGGCCAGACACCTAAGAAGAAAGGAAATGGCAGACAGAGGGCTGTGACCCTGTGGACGGCAGGAGGCGGGGGCAGGGGAAGTGGGAGGGCAGGGGAAGTGAGAACACAGGCTCCCACACAAGGACACCCTAGAATGGGGCTTGGAGGATATCCCTCCGCTCTGACCCAGAAGCAGCTAGCCCTCTCGGGGGAATTCCTGAGGACCCTGCTGCCCTGGCCACGTCAGACGGCCCACACCAGTTTGGAAGCAGCCTTCTGGGAAGGCCCCCAGACAGAAGGACCCACCCTTAGGCTGCCCAGGGCCTCAGGGAAAGATGAAGACTTCCCCTTTTCCCAGGGAAAGTGGACTTCAGAAGACTGTGCACCTATGGAATTCCCCTGGTCACCTCGTACTAGGCCGAGTGGTGGGTTCTGAAGTTGGGATGGGGTGGCCTCTATAGGAGTCCTGGGGTACCAGGCAGCTGCCAACCCCTGGCTGCCCGTAACCTGCCTTCCTTGCTCCTGGCTGGAGGTCCTGTCCACACTAGCCGTCCGAGAGACAAGCCTCAGCCCACTGCTAGGCATACTTATTCAGATGGAAACGGAACTACAGGCCTGTGATCTCAGCTACTCAGGTCCTTGGGGTAGGAAGATGTAAGCTGAAGGCCACTTCGCTGGGGCTGGGGGTGTAACTCAGCAGTAGACCACTGGACTCCAAATTCAATCTTTATTAACACCGAGAGAAAATTTTTCACAGATTTTTGAGCTTGCAGATTAAAAAATTTGTTTTCCATATTTCCTAGTGGTTTATATGCATTTTACATTCTGGTCTTATTCTGTGTTTTGTTGTTTTGTATGGTTTAAGGAAGAATACATCAAATTTAAGATTTTATTTATTTATTAGATGAAATACTTTTCTTTTTTAAGGGAAGAACTACACTGCACGGCTACTCATTCAGTCAGTTTCTTTAAACCAGTCCAGTGTACCACTACCACTTTGGGGAGAAGTTAATCTTTTTCTGCTGATCCGGGCTACTATTGCCAACTGCTGTTATACAAAGTTATGTGTTAAGGGTGTAAATATATTTATTGTGTTTGGAAAATTCATTCTGTAAAACTATGAACAGAGGTTGATGTTATATGATATATGGGACATTATGTTTAAAAACCCTCTCGAACTACAATTAGAGAGTTATATTCAGCTAAACTCATTTCGGTTTATCACCTCTGCAGAGTCCCCTCCCTCAGGCCTGGAGCCTGATCCTTTCTCCATACCCTTCCTTGGCAAGACTGGGATCCCCGCAGACTGCTGTGTGTGGCCGTTAGGCTGGCTCTCTACCAGAGGCTGATCTTAAGTGAACCAAGTGGTGCCAAGGTCTTCTGCCTCTTAGCCTGGGAGCCTGAAACCTGGGGTCTCCTGATAGGTCCCAGAAAGTCTGGCCTGGCCTAGCACAGGTGAGGGAAGTAGTCCCACTGGAGCTCTGGGGAAGAAGGGCTGCAGTGGCTGGGAGAATTTTAATATGCATAAAGAGGAAAGTCCCTGGAGATCTCCTGAGCCCAGCTGCAGGTGCCTGGGAGCGGGCCGAAGCCCCCCCCCCCCGCCAACTGAGATTACGAAGAAGCATCTGAAGGAGGCAAGCAAAGCAAGCCTTCAACACAGTGAAGAGGCATTTAGGACTCACATTCGAATTGGAATACAGGCAAGGAGAAGCCCATATGCCAGGATCACTAAGAAGAGACTACACTGGAAAGGGGCAGGATAATCCCACGCCAAGCTTTACCAACCCTATGGAAGACTCCTGCAGTGGGATCCCTCTGGGGATGCCCCAGGACACAGACATCAGAAACACAATTGGGAACATACTTAAAGAACTACAAGATCATAAAGAACAAATTAAAGA
>VZQC01002611.1:1408760-1524139 GCA_009823505.1 Rhizomys pruinosus
GGGGTGGGGGAATGAGTGGGAACACGGGTCTAGATTTGTTAAAAATAAATAAATAAATAAATTTATGTGAAAAAAAAAAAAAAAGAGGAAAGTCCCTTTCATTTGGCTCTAGGATGAGCTGACCTCATTTCTCTTTTATCAACACAGAGGTGTTCTTTTCATTTCTTTTTTTCCAATGTCAGGGATGAAATCTGGGGCCTCACATAAGTGCTCTAGTAAGCTGTATTCTCAGGTTCAACGAAGGCATGTTTTAACTAGCTAAGTCACTGGGGAAGCCAGCAGAGAAGAGCTGGCAGGGACTGGAGACCGGCTTTGGAAACTATCCTTCAGAAGTAAGATGGTCTTGGGGGAGCACTACCTGCAGCAGGGAAACATCTGTTGTGATGATCTCTTGATGCCCCTAATGTCCAAGCATCTCTCTCTATGCTAAAGGCGCAGTCCAGCCAAGGGCCAATGGAACTTGGCACAACACTCTTCATTGTCTTAAGGGCTGGGGTAAAATGTAATCTCTGAAGCGCCCTATTTATATAAAAACAAGTTGCTTTCAAAACACTCACCAGGGGCTGGAAGGATGGCCTAGTGGTTAAGAGCACAGACTGCTCTTGCAGAGGACCCGGGTTCGATCCCCAGCACCCACATGGTGGGTGAGAACCGTCTGTAACTCCAATTCCAGGAGAACTCCAGTTCCAGGGGAATCCGACACCCTCTTCTGACCTCCGTGGCGTTGCGCGACATGGGTGCACAGACCTACATGCAGACAGTACGTTCATACACATACAGAAATTTAAAAAAAAAACAAAACACTCACCATTAGAACAGACATGCTGGAGAGCACCCTCCACTTCTCAAGTTACAGTTGGAATTTGTGGTTCTGTTCCAAAGCAACAAGGCATCACTGAGGTTTTCTAGATTTTTAATACTTTCCACTGTTGCAGAAAGGGCATAATTATTGCGGCAGAAACCACTGAACCTCCAACTTCTTTTCAGCTTGATGAAAAACACAGTCCTCTAAGTAAGTGAGGAAAGTAGTTGACAGGCCTGTGAAACTAGAGGTCCTCTGTGCGGACCCCAGCACATTTTCCAGTCCCTGTCCAGCTCTTCTTTGCCTCAGATGTCCCCCTAGGATTTTGTTTGCTGATTTCACTTTGGTTATTGGATTGTGTCATGAACTCTGACAGCTGCAACACCTGGTCTGTGCCTACCCCATATACGCCTACGTGTGCACTGAGATAGGCACACTCACCAGTTTCTTCTACTCTGGCATTTAGGGAAACTTTACCTCTTGTTCAAAGATCTCATGATTTACACCTATCAAAGACCAACTTAGTAACTGAAGGCTGAAAACGGGCTTGTGCACAGCCAGCTCTCAACTACCCAGGCACGGGCAGACTCCCCGGCTTACAACGGCTCACCCACCACTGGCTCACCCACCGCTGGCTCACCCACCCCTGGCTCACCCTCATTCTTTTCTATAGTTGCCACTGCAAGTGGTGTTTTGGACATTTCAACATTCAGTGGGAGAGAGAGGCACATGACTAAAAATGCTCAATAAACTGTGTGACCAATTTTACCTAAGAATGTAAAATGCAATGTTAGACTGTAGATCATCCCATAGAAGCCACTTGACTTCCTTGAATGTCATGTGTCCTTGTCCTGACCACCTCACAAGGGAACACAGAGCCCAGTACAAGACTATGAACAGGAAAATGCTTTCCACAGAGCCAAGTGTGATCAAACCTCTCTCGGTTTCCCCCCATGTCTTGGTCACTTCCAAGCCTTTCTAGAAGAGGTGAATGTTTCTATTTCCACAGGTTCATAGAACAACTTATATCACAGTTTAGCAAATGATAACATTTTCCAAGTTCCAGCATGCAATAGAAAAAAAACCTACAAGCATTTTAAGGGACGTCCCTCCTCACTTCCAGGGGTCTTGGCTTGCACTGCAGTGCCCAGTTATGTAGGGATTATTATTATTACTATCTACTTTTTTTGTTTTGTTCTTTTTGAGACAAGGTCTCCTTGTAGCCCCAGCTGACCTGGGGCATAGTGTAGACCAGGCTGGCCTTGAACTCACAGAGATCCACCTGCCTCTGCCTCCCAAGTGCTGAGATTATATTATGCCACCATACCCCGCTTCCTACTAATATAATATTATTAATTGCAGAGCTGTGGATTCATCCAATCCATGGCCTTGTGCATGTTAGGCAAGTGCTCTGCCCGTCCTTCAAAAAGAAATCAAACAACTCCACACACATAATAATGCTTTACTTCTAAGTCTGACTTTCCAAATGTGTTTCATCAAGGTCCACATAAACTAAGTTTTCATTTTCTTTTCTTGTGGATGTCTGTGTTCATGTGCGAGTGCACATGTGTGTGCATGTGTAAGCCAACGAGAAATCAGGTATCATTCCTCAGAGATGCCCAGGGTTTTTGAGACAGGGTCACTCACTGGGACCTGTGGCCCACTAACAAGGCTGGGTTGGTAGCAAGCTCTGAGACTTGTTGATCCCTCTCTCAGGGCTGTATTGTAAGTGTATGCCACCATCCCAGCCTTTTGTGTGGGTTCTGGGGAGCAAACTCCACTCATTATACCTGTAGAGCAAGCACTTTACAGACAGATTTCTCTCCATCTGCAAATTTTCACATTCTAGCAGCTCTCGCCAATGGCCACTAGAAGAGCTCAAAATACATCTGTTCAGGGGCTGGAGAGATGGCCTAGTGGTTAAGAGCGCCGACCGCTCTTACAGAAGACCCAGGTTTGATCCCCAGCACCCACATGGCGGACGAGAACCATCTGAAACTCCAATTCCAGGAGAACTCCAGTTCCAGGGGAATCCGACACCCTCTTCTGACCTCCGCATGCATTGCACGACATGGGTGCAAAAACTTGCATGCAGACAGTACATTTATACACATATAAAAATAAATAAAAATAAAAAAAATACGTCTGTTCAATATTCAGAGAGTTGGGGGTGGCAGAGGTGGCAGAGGTCTCCACTAAAGAACAAATATTACCCAGTTTCTTACAGTGAGCAGGGGAGTGGCATACTTGACCATCACCCTGTGCACTGACTAGACACTGGAGGTCACCCTCTCACAAACTCTCAACACAATGTCATCTTGTACTTTTCGTTCAGTGTCAACTGCAGCCAAGGCAGAGGATGGAAGAAGGAAATCCTAAAGAAAGCATGTAACTTGCTTCAGCTTCCAGTGCTTACCAGACCCCTGAGCCAAGACTGATCAATATGCATTGAACATATACCATGATCCCAAGACACCTCACTGCAATTCCTTCTTCTTCCACCGAAGGCAAAAAGACAGAGACCTCAGATTTCCCAATCAATGCATCACTCATGAACTTCCTCTACTCCAGAAACTATAAGCAGGCTAGAACAAGCCCAGTACAAACATGTTGGCCACTTCTGCCAATGAACACACCATTAAGAAGTCTTGGGGTCCTCCAAACTCCTTAGCATGGCGTATGAGTGCTTCAGAGAAGGCTCAAATATAACTAGTCCAGGTCTGAGACAAGATAGTCTTGACTTTGGGACAGGGTACATACAATTATTCTCAGCAATGATTTGATTCCACTAAACCAGTAACCCCACCGGGGAAACCAGCCTGCCCGGTCTGACATCACCCCCTCTGCCTCATCTCCTTCTTCTTTTCCCAAAGCTCCAAGTCTGGCCCTGCTCCCCTCCTAATCCTGAGCTCCCAGCCAGAACATGGGGAGAGACGCTTGCCAGCATGCCTGGAAAAAAACCAAATGTGACTGAATGCAAAACCATCTCCTTAGTCAGGTCTGCCCTTTGCGGAGTCAGCGGCTCCCAGCACTTCCTGGCCCAGTAGGGGAGAGCTGGAGCAGAGACCTGTGGGGGGGGGGGGTGGCTGGAGACATCAGAGACCAAGAGTATGACCAGGCCTCTGGGAAGACGGCAGGTAGACTGCCGCTGGTGGGCTGCAGTGCCATAGACCAGGGTCTGCAGCTGGGGACCTGCAGGACGTGGCACTGACTGAAGCCAGGGTGTTCGCATACTTTGCACACCCACAACCACTCACCCTCCAAGAACACTTACCTTGCCATGTTAGGAATGTGAACAGGAAGGGCAGTGATGTTTACAGGTCCCTTACCAGCCTTAATAATAGCCTAGGGAGGGTAAGAATTGCAAGCAGCTGCCCTCCATGGGGGAAACTGAGGCATGAAGGATGAGTGTGGAGAGCCAGACCCTGGAGAAACACTGGTGATATAAGGACACACCACACACACACACACACACACACACACACACACTCACACACACACACACAAAGCCATGCAAACACACAGCCTGTGGCAAAGGTGCTGGGCACCAGGCCCAAAGTGGGGAAGCTTAAAGGCCTGAGATGGCTCAGAAGCCTTGCGGGCCTGTCAGGGTAAGCTCCACCCGAGAGGTCCCGACATTACTCCTGCACCCTAGGAAGCTGGCCAAGTAAGACCCTGGGGAGGGGAGAGCTTTGTAGAAATTCCCCATCCAACCTCATGAAGCTATTGTGAGGATGAGTACAGTGTGGAAAAAGAGTTCTTCAGAGCAGAAGTACTGCTGGCATGTGACCTTCTCTGTGTGCATTCCCAGACCTGGCCTGGCCTGGCCTAGCCTGTGCCTGACCTCCACAATACTTCCTGGGTAGTTTACTCTGCCAGCCACGCAGATCCTTGGAGCAAGCTGGGACTGTTGTCCTTGTCACTGGAAGCCTGCCTGCAGGCTTGGCACTGGTCGATTCAAGAGCAAGCTTGGGGAAGATCCCAGACCCACCCTCAATGCTGAGGGGAGAAGGCAATTCACGCCTTCTCAAAGTATTAGCAGATGCACACACACATCCATTAGCAAGTCTAATTAGGTTGTAGACAAGTGGCATTAATCATTTTTTAGTGTACCTGGAATTCAAGTCCTCCTCCGCATACTCCATAATCAGAAATTTTCATGTTCTGATGAATGGGGGTAAAATTAGCTCAGACTTAATCCTTTCATTTTCATTTCTGCAAAGATAGGGAGTAGGAAGAGACGAACGTTGGGTGTAGGAGGAGGGCTCAAAACACCCGTGTTGTCCATTCCCTATCTGCAACAGTTTCTCCAAAATGTCCTTTCCCAAGAAGACCCCGATTAGAGCCAGGAGAGAGGAGGACTGGGGTTCCCCTGTCACCTTTAACAACAAGCCATCAGTTTCAGTGCCTAATTTTCCCCCGGCCTTCCCCAGGCCACAGGGAGGCACTGCTGAGTATAACTAGCAGATGCCCAGAGTCAGCACAAAAGCCACCAGGACAACAGAGCACTTTCCAAGATGCTTGCAATAAAGTCCTTTCAATGCCAGGGTTGGAGAACCCCTCTTGTATGACCCCATAACAGTAACTGGCTCTGTAGGAGTGGTGGACTGCCCCTGGTGGCTCTAGTCCCACAGAGGATCTAGTCGACACTTCCATTAATAGAGCAGCAAGAATTGTTGTTTGCTGTTGGCTGTTCTCTCGGGGAGTGCCGGAGCGTGTCTTCTCATCATTACCATCCCACCTCAAAGACCACTCAGCCCTACAGCCTCATTCCTCTGCTGTTTTCCTCTATGCTCATTTGTGTCATTGTGTGTATATGTGTGCAGCAGCATGTGTTGAGCATGCAGGTGTGTACAGGTGCACGTGGAGGCTGAGGTCAACACTGAGTGTCTGCCTTGATTGCTGACCACCTTATTTTTGAGACAGGGTCTGAACTCAGAGATCTTCCTGCCTCTACCTCCCGAGTGTTAGGATTAAAGGCATGTACCACCATGCACAACCACAAACCACCACGCACAGCCGCACACTACCACACACAACCACGTACAACCACACACCACCACGCACAACCACGTACCAAGGACAGCCAAACCTCTTTTCTTTTTTCTTTCTCCTTCCTTCCATCCTTCCTTCCTTCCTTTCTTCCTTCCTTCCTTCTTTCTTTCCTTCCTTCCTTCTTTCTCTCTTTCTCTCTTTCTCCCTTCCCTTCCCTTCCTTCCGTTCCCTTCCCTTCCCTTTCTTTCTTTTGTCTTTTTGAGCCTGGAGCTCACTCTGTAGACCAGGCTGGCCTTGAACTTACAGAGATCCACCTGCCTTTGCCTCCCAAGTGCTGGGATTACAGGTGTGCACCACCATGCCTGGCTTCTTTTCTAAGCAATTTACATATACAGGATTAATCCATTGAAATCTCACATTAGAATGATGTAGATATTCCCATTTTTAAAAGTGAGTAAAGAGGGACCGGGCATGGGGTGCACTCCTTTATTTCCAGCACTCAGGAGGCAGAAGCAGATGGATCTCTGTGAGTTCAAGGCCAGCCTATCTATGTATGTAGCGAGTTCCAGGACAGCCAAAGCCTATGGGGAGCTCCTGTCTCAAAAAAAAAAAAAAAAATGAGTAAAGAGAACAGAGACATACAGGGTCACACAGAGAATAAATGGCAGCCTGGACTCAAACCCAGGACTCTGGCTATGGTCTGAGATTTTTATCACTATACATTATTGCCTCTGTGTGTGTGTGTGTGTGTGTGTGTGTGTGTGTGTGCGCGCGCGCATCTGTGTCTATGTTTCTGTGTGTGTCTGTATGTGTCTGTGTGTATCCAGGTAGTCAGGCCAGCAAGCCCCAGGGATCTTCCTGTCTCCCGCACTGCAAGCACACAGCACCATGCCTGGTTTTATTTCTTTTCACATGAATTCGGGTCCTTGTGACTGCTTTACTGACTGAGCCATCTCCCAACTCTGGTATTGCCTTTTTTTTTTTTTTTAGTTTTTTGGTCTTTTTGAGACAGGGTCTTCCTGTAATCCCACCTGGCCTGGAACTTGCTACGTAAACCAGGCTGGCCTTGAACTCATGGAGATCCGCCTGCCTCTGCCTCCTGAGTGCTGGGTTTAAAGGTGTGTGGTATTGCCTTTTAAAAGCCCCCTTTCTGATCCTTGCATTTTAAAACTAAGATGAAGCAAAGCAACCCTCTCATGGAATTCAACCTCAACTCAGCACAAGACACTTGGTGAGTGCATCCTGCTGGGTCAACACAAGACACTTGGTGAGTGCATCCTGCTGGTCAACTTGTACATCAAAAAATGTCTCAGCTTTTTCCCAGTCACTAACACTCATGGTGAGTTAAATATTAATAACAAAGAAAAGAGACAACTCTCTATGGCTTCTGGACTCCAGTTCTGCTACCTCTGGAGCATTCAGACATCTCTGGTTGGCATGAAGCCAAGGATGTAGGGACCATGGGAGCCTAAGAAAGTGAAAGGAGTTCAGCCAGCTCCAAGTCAGGCCTGTCTGTGTCCTGGTCCTGCAGCCACTGGTCAGGCCTGTCTGTGTCCTGGTCCTGCAGCCACTGGTCCAGGATGAGCAGAGGATTCGACTACAGCAGGAGGACGCCTTCATCAAGTCACAGAGTATCACACAGATGCCTACACAGACAGGCACAAATATATCATTGCTGCCGGTTGGAAGAATATCATCATATGAGGTGCAAAATTGATAGCCCTGGAGAGTGTTTTATACAAGAATGCCAACAAGCATATTTTCACAGACACTGGCAATTTCTGGAATTCAGTGCTGGAGCACTGCCTCTTCCTATGGTTGCAGAGAAGCACCCAGGACCACCAGGGAGCACAAGCTGGAGCACAGCCTCTTCCTATGGGTGCAGAGAAGCACCCAGGACTACCAGGGAGCACAAGCTGGAGCACAGCCTCTTCCTACGGGTGCAGTGAAGCACCCAGGACCACCAGGGAGCACAAGCTGGAGCACAGCCTCTTCCTACGGGTGCAGTGAAGCACCCAGGACCACCAGGGAGCACACACTGGAGCACAGCCTCTTCCTACAGGTACAGTGAAGCACCCAGGACCACCAAGGAGCACAAGCTGGAGCACAGCCTCTTCCTATGGGTGCAGTGAAGCACCCAGGACCACCAGGGAGCACACACTGGAGCACACCCTCTTCCTATGGGTGCAGAGAAGCACCCAGGACTACCAGGGAGCACAAGCTGGAGCACAGCCTCTTCCTGTGGGGGCAGTGAAGCACCCAGGACCACCAGGGAGCACAAGCTGGAACATAGCCTCTTCCTGTGGGGGCAGTGAAGCACCCAGGACCACCAGGGAGCACAGGCTGGAGCACAGACTCTTCCTGTGGGTGCAGAGAAGCACCCAGGACCACCAGGGAGCACAGGCTGGAGCACAGACTCTTCCTGTGGGTGCAGAGAAGCACCCAGGACCACCAGGGAGCACAAGCTGGAGCACCGCCTCTTCCTAGGGGTGCAGTGAAGCACCCAGGACCACCAGGGAGCACAGACTGGCAGCATATCAGAAGGCAAGCTGCACTGGATGCCTTTGCAGGCCAGAGGCATGCACACAGGACACAGCAGCCCTTCCGTGCACAGCACGACTCTACACCTTCAGCTCTCTCCTGAGCAGGGACTAGGGGGGCATTCTGGTGGTGGGCAGAACAGCACCCACTTTCCCCTTCCTCCTGACCCTGGCAGTGGTAAGAAAGGTAGTGCTTTCCTGATGAGGACTAGCAGCTGCTGTCCAGGCTGTGGCCTGAGCAGCTATGGTGGGGGAAGGGCCTTTGTAGAAAGATGCAACCACAATCCATTTCCAGAGATGAGGGCTAGAGGCTGTGCCATTGTCCGTGCTGAGTGCTTCACATGTTTAAAGTCGCTCCATAGACACCAGGCTATGGGGAACCTGTGCTACGCTGGCAACAGCAGATACAGGGGTTGTTGGGGAGAACACATATTAAAGGAATACACACACTCTGTAGGAGGTGGAAATAATAAACCCTAAAAAGCCTGCGGATTTGCTCTGAAAGTCTCTGCCCTGGTGCCCAGTGTTTCAGTCAGGATTGAGAAAAGGCAGCCAGCGGGCACTGCCCTAGCGGAAGGAATCCCGCTGGGAGAGTGGTCATTTATGAGCTGGACAACTCGTGCAGGAGCCTAGAAGAACGAAGAGGAGGCTGGATACCCAGAAACACTGGAGTCCAGGGTGAAGGTCTAGGTGTGGAAGGCAGAGGGGGAGCCCAAGCCCAGGGTGACCTTGGGATCTTTCAGCGTCACAGCTTGTTTCCGTTCAGAGCCTAACCAGGTCTCCTGTGCCAAAAGGTCCCCTTAGGGTAAGGGTCTGAGCTAGGCCCCGAGGCGACCAACAAGCCATTTTCCCATTCCTCTAATAAGGGTCAAATGCTCACCACGTTATCAGTGTGACTAACCAATTCCAAGAATTTACAACAAAACAGAGGCTGTATGGAAGGCAACTGAGTGCCCTTGTGGATTGACATCAACCCTGACCTGCCAACAAGCGTACCTGTGTGCACGGGTAGGGGGCACATACCTGTCTGAGGCACGGAACCACCCCGCATAACCAGAGACTCCGCGCGCAAGGATACCGGGCAGGGACAGCGGCTGTGCCCGACGGTGGCCCACCCACAGCTCCAGGTTCCGGGGCTCAGGGCTGCAGTCCCCCCCGCCCCCGCCTCGCCCGCACTCACTCGCGCAGCGCAGCGCCTGCCGCAGCACCTCCTGTCCGCACAGGTCGCACCAGCCGGGGCCACCGCGCAGCGCCAGTTCCGAGAAGCGGTGCCCCTCGCCGCGCTCGGCCAGGACGCGAGGATCGCGCGGCTCCTCGAAGATGCTCCGCACGTCGCGGGGCCGGGGCGCCCCGGGCCGCCGCCGCAGCCTCTGCTGCAGCCCCGGCCGGGGAGGGCGCGCGGCTCGGCTGGCTCGCGGCGGGAACTCGGGGTCCCCGCGCGCAGCCCTGCGGCCGCCGCGCCCCTCCCTCGCCGCGGGCGCGGGGACCAGGGCGGCGGGGGCGCAGCGGCGCGGGCGGCCGGGCTCCGCGCTCAGGCTCGGCAGGTACCGCGGCGGCTCGGGCTCCAGCAACAGCGGGTAGGGACGCCGCCCGATGGCCGGGGACGCCATGGCCCAGCCCGGCAGCCGGCGGCTCCCGAGCCAGCCTGAGAGAAGGGGAGGCCCGGGCGCGTTCGCCTTTAAAGGGACCGCAGCCCGTGGGGCGGGGCTCGCCCGGGGCGCCCTCTCACCCGGCCCGGTGCGCGCGCGGGTGGGCGGCTCCCACGGCGCGGGCCTGGGCGTCTGCGCTGAGCCGCTACACCCTCGGTCCGGAAGGGTTGCGCACCCCACGGCTCGCGGCGCCGGCTCTGGGGACCCAGTCTCCAGCGCTGCAGCCTTCCGCGCCCCGCGTCTCCCGTGCCCCGACACGCCCAGGAGACCGTGGGAGGAAGGGCTTGGGGACCGCATACCCGGCCTGAGCACGGCCCAGTGTCCGAACCCAGGCAGCGGGCGGGCCTGGGAACAGTGGACCGGACCCTGACCGTGAACACCCGGCGACCTTTCACACCTCCTCTCCCCCGCACCCTGTTGGATAGCCTAGGACTCTTTCCGGTGGACTGGGGTCCGGGTGATTGGTGGTGATCCTGGGCCCTGGATCGTGAGAACGCTCAGTGCTGAGCTTTTCCTCCAAGATCAAGCCTTTCCCTTCCCTTAGCTGCAGAAATGACCCGGCGTGGAAGCTTCACCTGAGGCACCGAAGAGGCAGATTTCTACCAGCACCTGGTTTGCCAGATGGACTCCTGCCTGGCCTAAGGTTCTGCTGTCACTATCTTGAAAGCCCTAATTCTTCTTCTTCTTTTTTTCTTTTTTTTTTTTTCTTGTTTTTTTGAGTCAGGGCCCTAATTCTTTTTTTGTTTGTTTTTTTGTTTTTTCGAGACAGGGTCTCCCTGTAGTCCCAGCTGTCCTGGAACTCACTCTGTAGACCAGGCTGGCCTTGAACTCACAAAGATCCGCCTGCCTCTGCCTCCCAAGTGCTAGGATCAAAGGCGTGCGCCACCACCACGCCTGGCTAGGGCCCTAATTCTTGAACAAAGGTCTGGGCTTTTTCTTTGAGCACTGGGTCATGAAAATTTATGTAGCTGTCCTCACTAGCAGGCCATATCCACGGCCCCACGTCAAGGGAGAGAAAACAGGTGTAGTTGCGCCCTCCTGGGATTTTGAACCTGTGTTTTGTTACAGGCCTTCATGATCCTTGGCCCTCTGTTTTCTTAACTGCAGACACTATTTATTGCTCTTTTCAGTTCCACTATTCTGACTTGGGCACCATGCCTTTTCTCTTACAACACAGATTTGATTTGGTTGATTTAGCAGAGGTCACCAGCAAACAACTTTGAGAATAAAATCCTATCCCAAACATCTGCGTCTTCAGTTTCAACACACCACTGATAGAAGATATTCAGAAAAAAAAAAAATTAAAAGAAAAGCCTCTGTGTCTGTATTGAACATGCACACACTTTTTCTTGGTGTTGTTCACTAAACAATACAGTATAAAGATAATTCCTATAGCAGCTACCTGGTATTCGGTGTTATAAGCAATATAGAGATGGTTGAAAATGAATAGGGTGTTTATACAAATATGCTATTTGATAAAGGGTCTTGAGCATCCTCTGAACTGATATGGGGGGTAGCAGTAGTGTATGTCTGGGGGGGAATGGAAATTCCGGAACCAGACATGGAATTGTCTAAATTCTCCTAGACCTGAATCTCTTGGGGTTCTTCCCAGACCAGAGATGGGTCTCCTCCGAGTGTTTGGTAGGGGATCCACACTTTTGGTTTTTATATGCCCTCTTGAAGGTAATTTTTTGGCAGTTCTTAATAAAATCCTAGAGTCTAATGGCCAGGGAATTCCCAGCTTTCTTTCCTCAGTGGCTTCTGAGGGTGGTAGTAATCAGAGCCTCTTCCTGCCAAGTTTGTAGCAGAGAACTTCCTGCTCAGGTCTGACTTCATGAACTGGTACCTGGGTGGGCAGGAAGAAGGACTGAAGTGCTAAAAAGCAGGCAGAGCTGGGTTGGGTGTGGAGGGCACAGCCCCCCCCCCCAATGTCTCCTCCACTTTTCTCTTCCTTTTTCTACAACCTTTGGCAGCCAACCTGGGGGGCTTAAGTCAGAGTCTGCTGCCGGCACCCTGGATTTCTATGTCGGTAGGCCTTGGCTAGCGTGTGAGGTTAGCAGTTCCCAGGCAGGTTGGGACCACTCTGAGGATCACTGCTCTAGGAGTGAGGAGGATAAGGAGATGGACTGCTCTATTCTCTTCCTCTAGGACGGGTGAGCTTCAGTTGGCCATGACTGGGAAACCCCAGCAGGGACTATGCTGTGCTTTCTCTGAGTGTGTAAAAGGGAAAGTACAACCTGCTTTAGAGCCTCTTCCTTCTTTCCACGTTTTCTGAAAGCATCTCCTTCACAGCTCTTGCAGAAACCTGTATTGCATATAAATATTTGCTTGTATCCACTCTCTGTTATCCAATCTATGTCCACAAGGTTTGAAACTCATCTGGAGACCACTCCCTCTCAGGGGTGCACAAGCCCAGCATGGGCTCAGAGTGACAGTTTGGTGTGTTAAGAAGCAACAGGATTCTGGGTGGGAAGGTTTGTCTAGATGGGCATCAGTGTTCGCTGTGAGACACTGCGGCTGGCGGGACCATCCAGTTTGCAACTTTCCCAGCTCTCCAGCTGCTCCGAAGATGCTCTGAGCTTTGTTTACTGTTTACTGTTGGTTGTGCTGATTGGTGGAATGGTAGTAACTGCTTTCAGCCCTGGATGGAGGAGGAGATGGTTTGGAGCCAAACTTCTGGGATGGAAACATGAAAATGGAGATAGCGTAACTTCAGGTGACCAACCCAAAAAGTTTATCAAGTTTATCTTAATATTAATCTTCCTAAGCTAAAAAAATGAGGTCAGGGTCGGTTATGTCCATCTCCAGCCTCCACATTCGTGGGACTTATGTCCTTAGATACTATCTTTCCAATTTAGTCCCCTCATGCTCCTACCTGCCTGTGCGCGCTTACACACACGCACACACACATACACACGCACACACGTGCACAGACGCACACACACGCGTGCGCACACACGCACGCACACACACATGCTTTTTCTACCTCTCGAGGGATGAAGTGAAACAAACAAACCAAACACCAAAATCTCCTCTAGTTCCAGGGGAGGGACATTGCCTGGACTTGTGACCCTGTGCTGGCTCTCCAGGCAACCTGGGTGACACCACCATGCCTGCAGAGACTCCTCTGGAACTTCTCTTGGCTCAGACCTGGTGACTTTCTGGTTGTGACTCATTCCCAGCAAAGTGGGCATGCTGCTTTTTATTTTTGACCAAAGGGAAAGATATGGCAGTGTCTGTTTTTGAGACAGGGTCTCCCTTTTAGTCCCAGCTGGACTGGAGCTTGCTATGTAGACCAGGCTGGCCTTGAACTCACAGAGATATACCTGCCTCTGCCTCCTGAGTGCTGGGATTAAAGGCGTGTGCCACCACGCCCAGCATGGTAGTGGATTTGAATGTGGTCAATACCGGTGATCAGTACAGGAGGACACTTCAGAGATGGTCTCAGAGCATGCTGATTGCTATTGGGAGAGTTCTTTTTTTTTAAATTTATTTTTTATGTGTATAAATGTACTGTCTGCATGTAGGTTTGTGCACCCGTGTCCTGCAATGTTGCGGAGGCCAGAAGAGGGCGTCGGATTCCCCTGGAACTGGACTGGAGTTAAAGACGGTTATCAGCCGCCATGTGGGTGCTGGGGATCGAACCCGGGTCCTCTGCAAGAGCAGTCAGCGCTCTTAACCGCTAGGCCATCTCTCCAGCCCTGGGTGAGTTCTTTCAAGGCTGTCTCCCAACCTTCTTCTCTAGCCACATTAGTAGGAAGGAAAAGGAAAGGACACATGTACTTTATGATTTTATTTGGCATTGAGACATCTGAGGTTGCCTAAAATCCTTGAAGTTTTTAGGGAATTCTGGGAATACTGACATCTGTACACAGGATTGCTGTGTCAGTCAGGACAAGTTAAATTATGTCCTAGTAACAAGCCGGTATTTCAGTGCCTTTAAACCATGGAGACTTCTCTATCATTCACATGTCCTATTGCACACTGACAGAGTCACTCTGCTTACGTCATTCAGAAGCTCCTGCACTGGCATCGACACCGGATGTGTGGCCAGTCTCTGTGCCAGAAGGAAATCAAGAGCCTACGGGACTTGTGTTGGGATTTAAAAGGTTCAGTCATCACTGCTAATCACAACCCATCCTACCTATGGAGATCCAGAAGTACAAGCTCACCACATGCTCAGAGCAGGAAAAGACTGGGGCCCAGGGCTTGGGGGACGGCTCAGCAGCTGGGAATACTTTCTGTTCTTCCAGAGGACCCAGGTTTGATTCCCAGGACCCATATGGTGGCTAACAACTGTCTGTAATCCCAGTTCCAGGGGATATGACACTTTCTGGCCTCTTCAAATGCATGCATGTGGTTCATTTGCATACATGCAGGCAAAACACTCATACACATAAAATAAAAATAATAAAATATTCTTAAAAGAGCTGGAAATAGGTAGCAATCAGCACCAATTACCACTGCAATCCTCAAAGACCAGAAAGTAATTTCTTTTCAAAATTTTTTATTATTTATTTATTTATTTTTGTGTGTGTATGAATGTACTGTCTGCATGTAGGTTTGTGCACCCGTGTTGTGCAATGCCACAGAGGTCAGAAGAGGGTCTCGGATTCCCCTGGAACTGGAGTTCTCCTAGAATTGGAGTTACAGACGGTTCTTAGCTGCCACAGCGCTGGGGATCGAACCCAGGTCCACTGCAAGAGCAGTGGCGCTCTCAATCGCTAGGCCATCTCTCCAGCCCCTTCAATTTTTTAAAAAATATTTTATGTGTGAGTGTATTGCCTGCATTCAGTGCACCTGTATTGTGCAATGCCTGAGGAGGACAGAAGAGGGCATCAGATCTCCTAGAACTGGAGTTATTGATGGTTGTTAGTAGTCACGTGAGTGCTGGGATTCAAACCTGGATCTTCTGGAAGAACAGCCTGTGCTCTTAACCACTGAGCCATCTCTCCAGCTCCAGAAGTTAATTCCTTTAGTAAGTACTTCTCTCATATCCTCTGTGCACTAGGCACTTGTCCAGTCACAGCAGTCTGACAGCGGGATGGACATGGTCACTGAGCTACCATTTTAGTGGGAGAGCCACAGAGTAAGCAAACATGGGTGAAATATATGTCAGACCTTTAGTACTTTAAAGACAGATATAGGACTTTTAGGAGACAGAAGGTAAGGAGGGTATTGTATTAGATTAGGTGGGTAGGAAAAATGTTTCCTAGATTTATTTAGATACAACTACCTGGAGCAAAATTCCCGTCTGTGAGGAAGAATGTTCCAGGCTGAAGGAGCAGCAAGCACAGTGATCGCTCAGCTTCCCCGAACTGTGAATACAAGTCTGTTCAAACATTTCCAGGGAGCCAGTAACACGTTGCATTGCTAGGCTGTGGGCAAGGACAAGATATCACTGGAGAATAACACTTCTTGTAAAATGTGAACTAGCGGCAGTTAAGAGCACCGATTGCTCTTGCAGAGGACCCGGGTTTGATCCCCAGCACCCACATGGCGGCTAAGAACCATCTTTAACTCCAGTTCCAGGGGAATCCAACGGCCTCTTCTGACCTCCGACGCATCGCATGACACGGGAACACCAACCTACATCAGACAGTACACTCATACACATAAAAAATAATAAATAGCCAGGCATGGTGGAGCATGCCTTTAATCCTAGCACTTGGGAGGCAGAGCCAGGCAGATCTCTGTGAGTTCAAGACCAGCTTGGTCTACAGAGCAAGCTCCAGAACAGCTGGGTTTAAAGGGAGACCATGTCTCAAAAAAATACAAATAAATTAATTAAAAAAATGTGAACTAGCCGGTGTTCCTATTTTACATATTAGAAACCCAAGACCCAGGTCGAGCATGTAGTCACATGACCCAAACAGGTGTCACAGTCTGTATTCCAGTCTAGTCAAATCCATACCTCAGCCTCTGCACTGCCTGCCTGCCGTGGGGAGGACATGGTCAATGCTCTGACCTGACTCTGTGTGTACAGCAGGTGGCAAATCAGCATTGGTCCAGCTTCTTCTCCCTTCTGATATCACTATTTCTTGGTCAGGTCCAATTGCCAGGTCCAGCAGAGGGCCTTCCCAAGGTCATCTATCCATGACTTCTGCTGGGCTCTCAGCTGTCACTGTCATCCTAATGGAGCTCAGGTGCCCGTTGACATTTGTCTCCTTCTCTCGGGTCTTGTTGGTCTTTCTGACACGTTCCTCCTTATTCAGAGCAAAAAGGAAGTACTAGGCTCAGTGAAGTCAGTTCAGCTGCAGACTCAACACTAGTGTTCCAGTCCAGGATGTATTTCTTCAAGCCATGGCCCCTGTATCCAGAGCTGGAAATGAAGGAGAATGGAAGGTGCCCAAAGACCTACTGGGCTGGGGAGTATGAGGAGGAGAATTGGCACTTTGTATGCATCCACCAAGGTGCTAATCACTGTGGTGAATTTGCTGCATTTAGATGCTTCTGACGGCTGAGGACTGGGTTAGCACCACCTCCATTCTTGGGGTGTGACTTTTTAATTTATTTTTATTGTATGTGTATGAGTACTGTCTGCATGCAAGTGCGTCATACACTGCCTGCGGGGGTCAGAAGAAGGCGTTGAGTTTCCCCGGAACTGGAGTTACAGACGGTTGTTAGGCACCCTGTGGGTGCTGGGAATTGAATCCGAGTCCTCTGCAAGAATACCCAGTGCTTTTAGCCACAGGGCGTGACTTCTAACACGCACGCACGCACACACACACACACACACACGAACATGCACACACATGCTTGAGCAGAGGTGAGAGGTGTGGGAGTTGGGGTTGATTCACTCCTTCCACCAAGTGTGTTCTCTCAAGAGAATGTTCTCAGTCCTTGACTTAGTGCAGAAAGGGCAGGTCAGAGTGGGAAGTGGGGGGGGGGCTTCTGAAAAGTGCTGCTATAAGCGTGGGGTACCAGTTTCATGGCACCTCCTTCATCTACATGTCAGACATGGAATTTTTCCACCCAAAGCCACTCTGCCAAACTTGTGATAAGCCCAGCTCGTGTGTGAGCATGCGTATGGTTTTTCCTTTCCTCGCTGGAAAAACTCAGATATTCCAGATTTGTCAGCAACCCTTATCCCTCAGCCAAGGAGGAGGCTGCAAGCCACAGCCATTTCTACCCTGGTGCCAGGCAAGCTCCTGGGTCTCTGTGGTAGCAGGAAGGAGTGGATGGGCCTAGGCAGACTAACAGAGTGGCTTCAGTGACATCCACATCCATGGGCTATCCTCCCCACATCGCAGGCTGTCCTCCTCACATCGCGGGCTGTCCTCCCCACATCACGGGCTGTCCTCCCCACATCGCGGGCTGTCCTCCCCATATGGTGGGCTGTCCTCCCCACATCGCGGGCTGTCCTCCCCACATCGCGGGCTGTCCTCCCCACATCGCGGGCTGTCCTCCCCACATGGCGGGCTGTCCTCCCCACATGGCGGGCTGTCCTCCCCACATGGCGGGCTGTCCTCCCCACATCGCGGGCTGTCCTCCCCACATGGCGGGCTGTCCTCCCCACATGGCGGGCTGTCCTCCCCACATGGCGGGCTGTCCTCCCCACATCGCGGGCTGTCCTCCCCACATGGCGGGCTGTCCTCCCCACATGGCGGGCTGTCCTCCCCTCCCACCCACTGCCCCTCTGTCTGTCTGTTTTCCTCCTCTTCCTTCCACTCCCATTTCCTTTCTAACTCACCCTGCCCCTTCCCCTCCTCCTCCTCCTTCTTCCCTTTGCTCCCATCTCTTCTCTGCCTCCTCCCTCCCTCCCTCATCAGAGAGAGGGAGGGAGGGAAAACATCTATCCACTGCTCCAAGTGGCTGCTATTCTGTGTTTCCATCCCAGGAACGTGAAGTTCCTTTTCACATCCTGGCGGGGCTCAGGATCCTTCCTGCCTGGACACCATAGTGAGTTTCAGGCAGGCCTGGGATGTATAGCAAGACCCTGTCTCAAAACAAACACTCAACACTCACAACTTAAACAAGAAGCAAATCTAAAAGCATTTCAGAAGGGATTTCTGTGTGGCCCAGCGCAGCAGTCCTTTAAGGCTGCCGTGCTTAAGAGAGGAGCAGAATGAAAATGAAAGGCAGATGCTGAAGATCGGCCAGGCCAGGCGATTGTGGAGATCTGTCCTGCCACTTGCCTGGCTTCCCTGGCCTCAGCTGTCAGGGAGGGGCAGGCCACGTGTCCAGTCCAGGGGCCAATCACATGTCTTCTGCCACCATCGCAAACTCTGCCTCACCAAAGAAACACACCAGCAATGCAGATTCCTGGGCCACACCCTCCCCCATCAGCTGGATTCAGATGCTGGATGGGGCCTTGGAATTGCATTTTGAACCAGACACCAGTCTCCGAGAGTAAGAAACTGCGGTACAGCCACAGAGCAGGGAGGCACGGGGAGCAGCCAGCAGGGCCCCTGGCCTTGCCTGGGCTCCGGCCTAAGGAGCCAGGACTGCCCTGCACCCTCCACGCAGGACCTTAACTTGAGCTAGTCTATTCTAAGATACCCAGCATGAACTTGAATACTATAGGGCCTCTTTCCAGATGTGTGTGAACATCCGAGACCTGAAACATCTGCTTCTCAGGGGAGGAGGAGTGAAGAATAAAGGCAGAAACAGATTGGATGAGTGATGGCAGTGTTCTCTGCAGTCCCTCCTCAAGTCTCCCTCGAGTGCCTCCGACATTTATGGAGACATCGAATTTATTTCTGCCTTTACTATTCACACTCCACACAGGCACTGAAAAGTGGTATCTTTAAATACCAGTTGGACTTGACTTAAAACCTATTTCCTTGAGGCAAAGCCCATGTTCTTAGCCTGTGTAGTCCTGACCTTTGGGGCTGGCCCCTCCCTTTCCAAACTTCCTACTTCAGGTTACAGCTCAGGAATGCAGAAATAAACACAGCCTTTCGTGGTGCCCTGCCACTGCCAGGTGCCTCAGGCCTTCTCACCTGCTCACCCACTAAGCGTTCACTCTGGGGTCACCTGCTCCCGAGTCTTTCCTGGCACCCTCCTGTCCTGACCTAGCTGCTCTGCCATGCATCCAGGGTGACTCCGGACTGCATGTGGCTGTGATTCCCATCATGGCATCTACTGAGTGACAATGAACTTCTGTCACATGCCTATCTTTCCCCAGAGCTGAGCTTCTCAGTGTCGGTGTCCTTATCACCTGTCAGGAACCTGGCACCCTCATCCCCATCTGATGAATTAAATGAGTTCTCTTCATTTTTAACAAATTGCTGCACGAAACAGAGAGGGAAGTTTAAGGTTCTTCAAGATACCTGAGGATCTTACAGGCCTTCTGGTCAGTCGTGGGCCTCAATCTGCCCCTTCATGCCTTTCTGAAATGGAATTAGATATCATGTCAGCGGCTCTACTGAGCACTGCAGCAGAATGAAGCCTGGGAGAATGTTCCTCAACTTGTGGGCTTTGCTTAAGAGATCAGACCCGGGACGATGTCATCTCCCAAACTCCTGGATTGGCTCTAAGGAGCCCCCCGCACTTTGTCAGCTCCCAAACTCCTGGATTGGCTCTAAGGAGCCCCCCGCACTTTGTCAGCTCCCAAACTCCTGGATTGGCTCTAAGGAGCCCCCCGCACTTTGTCAGCTCCCAAACTCCTGGATTGGCTCTAAGGAGCCCCCCGCACTTTGTCAGCTCCCAAACTCCTGGATTGGCTCTAAGGAGCCCCCCGCACTTTGTCAGCTCCCAAACTCCTGGATTGGCTCTAAGGAGCCCCCCGCACTTTGTCAGCTCCCAAACTCCTGGATTGGCTCTAAGGAGCCCCCCGCACTTTGTCAGCTCCCAAACTCCTGGATTGGCTCTAAGGAGCCCCCCGCACTTTGTCAGCTCCCAAACTCCTGGATTGGCTCTAAGGAGCCCCCCGCACTTTGTCAGCTCCCAAACTCCTGGATTGGCTCTAAGGAGCCCCCCGCACTTTGTCAGCTCCCAAACTCCTGGATTGGCTCTAAGGAGCCCCCCGCACTTTGTCAGCTCCCAAACTCCTGGATTGGCTCTAAGGAGCCCCCCGCACTTTGTCAGCTCCCAAACTCCTGGATTGGCTCTAAGGAGCCCCCCGCACTTTGTCAGCTCCCAAACTCCTGGATTGGCTCTAAGGAGCCCCCCGCACTTTGTCAGCTCCCAAACTCCTGGATTGGCTCTAAGGAGCCCCCCGCACTTTGTCAGCTCCCAAACTCCTGGATTGGCTCTAAGGAGCCCCCCGCACTTTGTCAGCTCCCAAACTCCTGGATTGGCTCTAAGGAGCCCCCCGCACTTTGTCAGCTCCCAAACTCCTGGATTGGCTCTAAGGAGCCCCCCGCACTTTGTCAGCTCCCAAACTCCTGGATTGGCTCTAAGGAGCCCCCCGCACTTTGTCAGCTCCCAAACTCCTGGATTGGCTCTAAGGAGCCCCCCGCACTTTGTCAGCTCCCAAACTCCTGGATTGGCTCTAAGGAGCCCCCCGCACTTTGTCAGCTCCCAAACTCCTGGATTGGCTCTAAGGAGCCCCCCGCACTTTGTCAGCTCCCAAACTCCTGGATTGGCTCTAAGGAGCCCCCCGCACTTTGTCAGCTCCCAAACTCCTGGATTGGCTCTAAGGAGCCCCCCGCACTTTGTCAGCTCCCAAACTCCTGGATTGGCTCTAAGGAGCCCCCCGCACTTTGTCAGCTCCCAAACTCCTGGATTGGCTCTAAGGAGCCCCCCGCACTTTGTCATCTCCCAAACTCCTGGATTGGCTCCAAGGAGCCCCCTGCACTTTGTCATCTCCCAAATTTGAATCCAGAAGCTCAAGTGACCTCATGGGCTTGAGACTCAGAGATCAAACATGAAGCAACTGGCCTGATCAAGCAGCGGGCTCCAGCCCTCTGCACAGCTGATCTTCCTATGGACTTGTTTGTGTCCAGGACTCTGCCTTCCCACCTCTGCCCTGCTGGCTCATCAGGGAGCCCAGCCTCTGAGGATGGGCAGGCTTTCCTGAAGACAGGCCATGTGGGGGCAAGCAGTGTACTGTCTCTGTGTTTCAAAGCATGTAGTGGGCCTGACCACGCCACTTCCTCTTCTACTGAAGCCACCTCACTGAGCTCCCCTCCTCCCTGCCTGTTACAGTCCTCACTGAGCTCCCCTGCTCCCTGCCTGTTACAGTCCTCACTGAGCTCCCCTCCCCTCCTCCCTGCCTGTTACAGTCCTCACTGAGCTCCCCTCCTCCCTGCCTGTTACAGTCCTCACTGAGCTCCCCTCCTCCCTGCCTGTTACAGTCCTCACTGAGCTCCCTCCCCCTCCTCCCTGCCTGTTACAGTCCTCACTGAGCTCCCCTCCTCCCTGCCTGTTACAGTCCTCACTGAGCTCCCCTCCTCCCTGCCTGTTACAGTCCTCACTGAGCTCCCTCCCCCTCCTCCCTGCCTGTTACAGTCCTCACTGAGCTCCCCTCCTCCCTGCCTGTTACAGTCCTCACTGAGCTCCCCTCCTCCCTGCCTGTTACAGTCCTCACTGAGCTCCCTCCCCCTCCTCCCTGCCTGTTACAGTCCTCACTGAGCTCCCCTCCTCCCTGCCTGTTACAGTCCTCACTGAGCTCCCCTCCTCCCTGCCTGTTACAGTCCTCACTGAGCTCCCTCCCCCTCCTCCCTGCCTGTTACAGTCCTCACTGAGCTCCCCTCCTCCCTGCCTGTTACAGTCCTCACTGAGCTCCCCTCCTCCCTGCCTGTTACAGTCCTCACTGAGCTCCCTCCCCCTCCTCCCTGCCTGTTACAGTCCTCACTGAGCTCCCCTCCTCCCTGCCTGTTACAGTCCTCACTGAGCTCCCCTCCTCCCTGCCTGTTACAGTCCTCACTGAGCTCCCTCCCCCTCCTCCCTGCCTGTTACAGTCCTCACTGAGCTCCCCTCCTCCCTGCCTGTTACAGTCCTCACTGAGCTCCCCTCCTCCCTGCCTGTTACAGTCCTCACTGAGCTCCCTCCCCCTCCTCCCTGCCTGTTACAGTCCTCACTGAGCTCCCCTCCTCCCTGCCTGTTACAGTCCTCACTGAGCTCCCCTCCTCCCTGCCTGTTACAGTCCTCACTGAGCTCCCTCCCCCTCCTCCCTGCCTGTTACAGTCCTCACTGAGCTCCCCTCCTCCCTGCCTGTTACAGTCCTCACTGAGCTCCCCTCCTCCCTGCCTGTTACAGTCCTCACTGAGCTCCCCTCCTCCCTGCCTGTTACAGTCCTCACTGAGCTCCCCTCCCCTCCTCCCTGCCTGTTACAGTCCTCACTGAGCTCCCCTCCTCCCTGCCTGTTACAGTCCTCACTGGGCTCCCCCTCCTCCCCTGCCTGTTACCGTCCTCACTGGGCTCTCCCCTTCCTCCTAAAGGACAGGGCAGAGGAATGGAAGAGCGAGCTGAGGCCTCCATCAAGAGGCAGCTTCCTGGGCTCTTCCCTGAAATCTGAACCCGCTAGGGCAAAGGCAGGAGCCGGGAAAGGAGCTCTGCTGGAACTCCGCTGCTCTTGAGTTCCGGGTGGAGCTCTGCCATGTGGTCAGGCTGGGCCTGCCCAGCCTTCCTTTCCATTTCCCACCCCAGACACTGCCCAGCGATAGCTGCAGGAAACAGAAAGAGTGGCGTGTTTATTCTGTTTCTTAATGGTGCAGGGGTATTCTCTCTTTAGCCCTCTGGGTTCCAGTTAAATGGCTACCTGTTGACACTGACTAGCTACAGCTGGGAACTGAGGGTGCCTCAGAGATGGGGCAGAGGACGGACACTGCCAGTTGGCCTCAATCACCACTTTTCTCAGGCTCATCCAGACCAAGATCAGAAGGACAGATGGGCTCTGGGTTGCCAGCGGCCAAGTGTGCTAACACTCAGAAGGCGTGGAGGAGGGCTGTGTTTAACCAGAAACCTTTACAAAGATGTTTGAGATTAGGTCTTCTGATCCAGCACCCCAGGGGAGCCCCAAGGGGCCTTCCCTACTGGTCCCTGGGACGTGTAGCATGGTGGGAAGGCTAAGTCTTTACCCCCATGACCCACCCAGGTTCAGCCTTGCAGGCCTGAGTGAGGAAGAGCAGTATTGGCATGTGGACAAGGTGGTGACAGCTGTGGACTCTCCTGTGGGTAGTGACCGTGACGGCCAGCAGCCTCTGCCCCAGCTGTGCGGCTTCCCAAGGGCACAGGCAGTGAACATAGTGCTGGTTTTCTATGGTGGCCAAGAGGGAGGTAGGGTGGCGAAATGGAGCCGCAGCTGGCCCTGCTTCAGTCTGAGCCCAGGAGAACAGTGTGGATGGTTCTA
Organism: Rhizomys pruinosus; assembly: GCA_009823505.1. Taxonomy (NCBI): domain Eukaryota; kingdom Metazoa; phylum Chordata; class Mammalia; order Rodentia; family Spalacidae; genus Rhizomys; species Rhizomys pruinosus. Next base: position 1,431,987 of record VZQC01002611.1, read on the forward strand.
GTGCTTCTGGATGCTGCGTGCAGTCCACGGAGCTCAGACATCAGGTGCTGGCAGTACTCTGCTTAACCTGTAAGGAAAGGTACTGGTCAGCTTGGCCCCTCTGTTGAAGAAGCCTGCAGATGGTGCCCCAGAGACATCAGGGCTCAGAAGCAGTCAGCCATCAGGTCTTCGGCTCTTGTAATGTCCTTGTCCCCAGACAATGCTTCTGCTTCTCATCTCTGCACGTTAGAATCACCTGGGAAACTTAAAGAACTCTGCCCTAGGCCGCAGCTGGGTGGCTGGAGTGCCCTCCAGGCCCCTCTCCAGCAGCAGCGCCAGGGCTCCAATGCGAGCACATACTTGGAGGAGAGGAAGGGGTAAAGTGCAGCCCACGGGCTCTCTGGATGCAGCTCTGAATGAGGAAGTGAAAAGTCTAAAATAGCCAGGCATGGTGGCGCACGCCTTTAATCCTAGCACTTGGGAGGCAGAGGCAGGCAGATCTTTGTGAGTTCAAGGCCAGCCTGATCTACAGAGTGAGTTCTAGGACAGCTGGGGCTACAGTGAGACCCTGTCTCGAAAAGACCAAAAGAANCAGACAATGCTTCTGCTTCTCATCTCTGCACGTTAGAATCACCTGGGAAACTTAAAGAACTCTGCCCTAGGCCGCAGCTGGGTGGCTGGAGTGCCCTCCAGGCCCCTCTCCAGCAGCAGCGCCAGGGCTCCAATGCGAGCACATACTTGGAGGAGAGGAAGGGGTAAAGTGCAGCCCACGGGCTCTCTGGATGCAGCTCTGAATGAGGAAGTGAAAAGTCTAAAATAGCCAGGCATGGTGGCGCACGCCTTTAATCCTAGCACTTGGGAGGCAGAGGCAGGCAGATCTTTGTGAGTTCAAGGCCAGCCTGATCTACAGAGTGAGTTCCAGGACAGCTGGGGCTACAGGGAGACCCTGTCTCAAAAAGACCCCCCAAAAAAGTCACTAAAATAAAGCTTGGAGATATTTGTAAACAGACCACATATCGCAGCCAGAAAGATTTATGTCTGCTCCAAAATTAGAACTTCCTGCTCATGAGGCTTGTTTTCAGAAGTCTTTTCAAGAAGCTGCCGACATTCCTCTTTGCCAGTACTTAAGTAGACAGAGTCTCCTCCAGCTGGGATGGGCCTGGGAGGAGGTGACCCTCCCCATCAGGAGACCCCCCCCAGCACTCTGAGGACAAGCCACAGGCCCCAGCCTTGGTTGCCCTGCCTCCTGATCCTAATTCTAGTGTCCCACAGTAACCTCTGGAGAGCAAGGTCCTCTCCATGTCCTGCACTGCCACCCCCAAGCGCCCTGCAGGTCACATGTTTCTGTTTTTGTTATTGTTGCTACTGCTGTAGTTGACACATTGCATCTTACGTAAACCCTATGATACACCATAAGGTGGGAAGTATGGTTCTTGTTTCGCATGAGATAGAACTGAAGCCAGCGCTAACGTATCTCCAGTGTCATATAGGCCAGAAGGAGCAGGGTCAGAATTCTGATCATTTGGGACCTCTGTTGCCTGTTTCCACCTGGCCACTGGTCCCCAAGTAAGAGCTGCAGGATGGTGGAGAGGAGGCAGAGGTGTGTGCATGGTGTGTACGTATACAATAGGAGGCTGGTCGTTGGGCCACCCCTCTGTTGTTAATATGCTATAAGTGGGGGTCCTACAGAGCAGGAGATACAAGCTTTAGGTAACAAAGCAAGACTGTCCAATCTGTGATTTCAGGGTAAGACATACAGATGAAAGCAGTACCCACTCCGAGGATGTTTGTGAGGATTCCAGGGGTTATCAAGGGGGGGAGCCTCAGGCATGGTGCCCACATTCAGTACAGAGCTAGACCCAGACACAAACCTACCTGCCTCCTAGCCCGATCTCTCATGGTACTGAGACTTTGATTTAAAGCCTGTGAGTAAAGCCTGTACTCCATAGGCTGTCCCCTTGCTTGTGGACGAGGCCTTCCAGTCCAGTGTGGCTGGTGCGGGGCAAATGCCATGGATCCTGCATGGGGCACCTGGGGATGCCGCACCCAGAGGCCCTGGAAGCACGACGACCCTTCCGTTCCCAGACATGGTCGATGCTCCTTACCCTTCAATGAGGCGGTTGTTGTCCTGGAGGTCAAAGGCCAGCAGCTTCATCTCATTGCACAGCTCCTGCATGCTGTCCAAGGCAGACACAAGGAGTGGCTGAGGCCCAAGTGACTCAGTCCAGCCGCCTCTTGCAGAGCCCTCAGAATAGCAAGGGGCAAAGCGACATGACCCCAACCTCAGCACTGTCCTTCCTCAACTCTTCAGCACTTACCGGGGCCCCAGGTCCTCCGGCACAGGGCTGGGATGAGGATTCGAGGAGTGTGGTGAGGCCTGGTCCTCCTGCACTCTTTCCTGAAGGAGCTGATCAAGAATCTGAAAGGAAACCATTGTTTGGTCAGAAGGTGGCGCACGCCTTTAATCCTAGCAGAAGGATCAGTAAGCTTCTGTATGGCTGCATAGGAGACGTGCTAGGGACAGGTAAGAGGGGATAACAAAACTGTCCCTGCCCTGATCCTTGGAGTCCCAAGATCTGCCCACGTGCTTCTTCCCAGCCTGGGAGTGCAAGTGGGAACACTGCTTTTGTTCTTCCGTGTTGGACTAAATGATCCAGTCTTCCAAGTCCACCTCTGTGTCTAACCTAAACCTCCAGGACACACTCTGTGCTAAAAGTAGGGATAGGAGCTAGCTCCGGGCAGTGTCCAAGGCTGCCTCCTAGAAACTGCCCTTCTACCTTCCTCGGGCAGCTAGAGAGCTGCTTAGAGGTGCTCAGAGGTGCTTAGAGCTGCTTAGAGCTGCTTAGAGCTGCCTAGAGCTGCCTAGAGCTGCCTAGAGCTGCTTAGAGCTGCCTAGAGCTGCCTAGAGCTGCTTAGAGCTGCTTAGAGCTGCCTAGAGCTGCCTAGAGCTGCTTAGAGCTGCCTAGAGCTGCTTAGAGCTGCTTAGAGCTGCCTAGAGCTGCCTAGAGCTGCTTAGAGCTGCCTAGAGCTGCCTTTACACAGAAGGCCAAGAACAGTTCCCATTCCCTCTCAGGAGCAGCCTTGGAAGTTCCAAGTTCCAGGAGACCCTGAGGAAGATATCCCGGCATCCACAGCCCCCTTCCTGCCAAGACTCGCAGTCTGAGGTGACCAGGAAATGACCCTTCTGGGCACACTTATGGGTCAGAGGCCACCACCCCTCTCAGGAATTCTTTTTTTTTTAATTAATTAATTTTTTTATTTATATGAGTGTACTGTCTGCATGTAGGTTTGTGCACCCCTGTCGTGCAACGCCGCGGAAGTCAGAAGAGGGTGTCAGATTCCCCTGGAACTGGAGTTAAAGACAGTTCTCAGCCGCCATGTGGGTGCTGGGGATCGAACCTGGGTTCTCTGCAAGAGCGGTCGGCACTCTTAACCACTAGGCCACCTCTCCAGGCCCTCAGGAATTCTTGACCTTCAGGCAGCTCCATACATTGTCAGAGTGACCCAAACACTCCCTACCCTCAGCAGCCCAGGTTACCCCAGAGCACTCGTACCTTGGCCAGGCTCTCCTGGGCTTCCCGGGCTTCTGTGTTGCAGGCAGCCACAGAACCCCGCACGAGGCACAGGTGGTTCCGGGCCTTCTGCAGCTCCCTGGAGAGAAGTGAAGAACGCAGTCACGTCAGGACGCGCTCTGCTGCTGGACCGGCTGGTGTCAGCCCACCATGCTGACTGAGCTCCCTCTGCCCTTCTGCCCGTCTGGCTCTCACTGCCAGGCCACAGACAGATGCTCCTGAAGGAGCTCAGGGGTTCCCAACAGAGCCAGGTCAGGGGTCACTCAGGAATGACAGCCCACAGCGCACCTACGTGAGGGGTACCCATGCTTCCACTTCCACGGTAAATCAAGGGAAAGACTCGTAGGAATGCTAACCTCTAATTAGAGGGCAGGACAGGGGCATTTCACCACTGCTCAGAGGAAATTAAAGCCTGGAGCCATTAAATCAACGGTTGGTTCTCAATTACAACTACACCTTAGGATCCATGCAAGTAGCTTTTAAGCTACTGATGTCCAAGACCTAACTCAGCCCGTGAAATCAGAGTGTTGGGATTACCAGCATTGATATTCTACTATGAGGGGGAGGGGAATTCAGCCCCCTAACAAACCCACACAGCATATGGGAAACTCACCTTTCTTCTCAGCAGCCCCAGTAAAATGGAGGGGATGGTGGGGCCCTGCCTGAGGAAGAAGCACCAAACTTCTGTGGCAAACTCCTACAGGGCTGGTGTGAGGAGGTGCGCTAGCAGACTTCCCTGCCTAGCGAAAGCCAGGCTGTGTGTCCTCATCACAGCACCACCAATAGGCACAGCCAAAGCAGCCAGATTTCAGAGGCAGATTTCCCTATGCTCTGGTCCCCAGTGTCTATTTACTAGCTGTGGGACATCTGTAAAACGAGGCGGTGATGTCTGCGGTGAAACACGGCAGAACCAAAGAGGCTAATGTATAGAAATCACATCTTGTTAGACTGCCAGGTCTACTTCCTCACTTCTCACTAACTCATCCTTCAGTCAGGCCCTGCAGAAATCAGGCTCCTTCGGAGTCTGAAAGGCCAAGCCAATCCAGGCTCATGAGCTCAGAAGGACCAGGTTGTTACCTTAGACGCTTGCCGTGTGTGACCAGCGATGCCTGATACCTCTGCACACATTGCTCCTGGAACACTTGCAGCAGCCTCTTGGCTAAATGACTGAAATTCACCCTGTTGGGATAGAGACACCAAAGGTGAGCAGCCAGAGCCGCCTGCACACAAACACACTCCCACTAGTAGCTGTCACAAACACCAACCCCGGGCCCACTTGCACAGATGCAGGACATGTAACAAGGAGGTAGGGGAGAAGGCTATGGAGTCAGTGGATGTAAAGGTTCTCAACCTAGTCCCCAGGGGGAAGGAAGGGCTGCACAGTTAGGCATGAGTACACAGATAAGTGTGTGCATGTGTATGGTGTGCAGGGGCCAGAGGCGGTGTAGATCTGGGGGAGCAAATCTTCAAATAGCCACCAGAACATGGAGGCCTCTGGAAGATGTGGGTGCCTGGGAGACAGAAGCTGTGGGGATCCAGGCAAGCCCAGGCCCAGGTCAGGGGCAAGGAGTGGGAAGTAGTAAATTGGTGACGATAATTAGGGGCAAAACTCCTGCAAACGAACTTGCTAATGCTGGGAGTAAAGCCAGTTACATCAAGATGGCTGCTGAGGGCCTCCTCTGACTCAGTGGGCCGCATCCCTCCTGAAGCCGAGATAACCTGTCCTGGATAGTTACCCCTTTGCCCAGCCACGGCTGGGGAGTCAAGGCCTTTTGCTGTTTCGTGCTGGGCATGAAGACTTGCCCTATCTCGATGACCCCCACCCTTTTGCCAGGGAACAGGCTACTCACTTATCTAGCTTGTGAATCTGCTCCTCGTTGTAGCCAAGTCCTGACGGAACAGATGGGAAGGATGTTGGTCAACAAGTCAACCAATTATGATTGAGAGACCTAAAGAAGCTGAGGAGAAACGCTACGCGGCGGCAGGAGAAGGCAAGCCTGCTGTGTCCTGGGCAGAGCCAGGGATGTCGCTAGTGGCAGCAGTGGATGAGAGGGGTCCCTGAGCTGCAGCTGGCTGGCACCAACCTTGGAGCTACCCCACACGCAGGCTACCACATTCTGGCTTGTCCCTACCTAGTAACTTTTGCTAGAGGGAACACCCTTGGGTAGACGTATCCTTGCCGGACCTGGCTACCTCCCAGGGTTCCTCGTGCTCTTGTACTGGGAGATGCTGCCCTGTTGGGCTTTGAAGGAATGGGCCTCCCAACTGGGGCAGCCCCCAGGAGAGACGATGCAGGCTTGCCCTTGCACTTTCCCATCCCACTACCTCAAGGAACAGGATCCCCTCCCAGGACCTGCACTTGGCCAGCCAGGAGCACTTGTGAGGGAGCCCCGGGCCTGCCTCCTACCACAGGCGGCTGTGGGCAGAGCTGGCTCTGGGGAGGCTGTGGTTCATCCACACCCAGCATGTCTGTGCAGATTGTGAAAGCACACCCTGGGAACTACATAACACCTCTTGATGGCCTCAGTCAACACTCCAGGGCTTTGTTTTTTTTTTAGACAAGGTCTCCCTATAGCCCCAGCTGGCCTTGAACTCACTATGTAGACTAGGCTACCCTCAAACTCACAGAGATTGACCTGCCTCTGCCTCCCAAGTGCTGGGATTAAAGGGGTGGAACATACCTGGCTGTATTCCTATTTTTAATAACAACATTGAAAGACTAATAGACATGGAAACCCCTGAGGCTGTAAAATAGCTGGTCAACCTCTTTGTGCCCTGCTTTCTTTGACTGTAAAGTGGGGAGGCTGGTGGTATATATAGTCTATGAGCATTAAATAACTAAAGAACGTATAGATCCCATAAGTCGTTGCTTAGCACAGGGGATTGTTTGAAAGTATAGGTGATAGGGCTGTGAAATGCCAGCCTTGGAGGTAGAACAGCTTCTAAGGCACCTCCTGATGCCACAGCAAAGGTGGCCAACTGGGCACAAGGCAGCCTGGGTAAGCCCCAGGCCTGCTGTGGAGCACCTGCCTTCCCATCCCCTCTGAGGCCAGACTCCGGGGAGGTCTGAGGCTCCAGCCAAGAGAAGGCATCTTCTATTATTTAAAGCTGAAGTAGTGTGAAGTATGTTCCCACTGCACACAGCTTCACTGTTTTGTTAAGACTGTTATTTACTTGCTGAACATTTATAAAGATGTACTATAAGTGTAAAATGTGCATGTGATTTTGAAAAGTTAGCATGAAAAAGGAGAATATAATCTCTTTAGTAATTTTGTTTATATTGACTATATGCTGACGTGACAATGGGGTGTATTGAGTTGAATAAAATATATTAAAATTAATTCACCTTTTTAAAGAAATTAGCTATAAGAAAACAAAATTGAACATGTGGCTAGATACTCTATTTCTACTGACAGTGCCTTCGAGAGGCCCCCGGGCTGGATGAGCATTAGGCCCTGGGCAGGTCGGGGCTTGTCTGGGGCACAGGAGGGGACAGGAGGGGGGCTCCTGGTGTGTCGCTTCTCCAGGCTCTCCCACCCCTCACCCCAGCCCTCTTCGGGTTCAGCTCTCATCCTCCCACTCCAGCCTCACCCATGATGGATGTCACTTCAGGCAAGCAGGTTCCCATCCCTAAGCCTAGGCTGCCATGCCTAGGTCTTTGTGAGAATTTGGAGATGGTGCTAGAAACCACCTGCCCCAGGAACTCTAATGCAGATCTCCCCTGGTCTCCCTTTCTCAGACAAACCGGCTACTTGGGTGGTCCTAAGAAACAATGGACGGGCTGGGGAGACAGTTCAGTGGGGAAAGTGCTGGCTGTGGGTGTGTCACCCCAATCTCAGGGAAGGTGGGAGAGGATCTAGCTGGCTAGGCAGATCAGCTGAGCGGGCACGCTCTGGGTTCAAGCGAGAGACCCTGCCTCAATATGTAAGGAGGAAAGAGGGGGCCGCCCAACATTAACTTCTGGCCTACATACACACAGGAACACACACAACGTGCACTACCTACACACGCAACATACAGAACACACACACACACATACACACACACACACACATACACACACGGAAAAACAACAAAAACAAAATCACAATAGATAGGAAGATGCCCCTTAAGTCCCCCAGTAAGGTAAGGGGTTCCGTCCAGGCCTCTGCCTACATCACCCAAGCACTGCACTTTCGTGGCATGTATCCATGTCACCTGAGTGGCCCCCATGACAACAGAATCAAGGCTGCTGTCTTTCGGTGGCCTTCAGGCAACAAGCAGGCAGGTTCCCGTCTTAGAGCAGCTGCCCCAGCTCTGCATAGCAGTGTCCACTCAGTGGACCCGGCACTGGGGGTTGGGGGAAGGGCTCCGAGTCCTTTGCTCTCCACAGCTTACCTGCCTTCGTCCTAGATTTCTTGAACTGTTTGTAGATGAAGTGCATCTTATCCAAACAGTGCTGGATCTGCTGGACACTGTGGGCAGAAAACAAAACAAAACACCGACCACACAGCACAGGGTAAAGGTGGTGGCAGGTGGCAGCAGGCACTGTCTGCAGAAGCCACCATTCTGGGGTGGGGTGTCATCTAGGATTGGGGTGACCGTTCTGTCATTAGGTTTATTCGAGACATCTTGGATCAAGCTCTCCATATGTATTATAGTTCTCTAGTTCTCTCTCTCTCTCTCTCTCTCTCTCTCTCTCTCTCTCTCTCTCTCCCCACCCCCACCCCCACCCCCACCCCCACCCCCACACAGTCCCCACGCACACAAGGAAGATGAGATAGAGAAGCCAATCAGGACAAATAACAAGACAGGGGCCTTTGCTGGCTAGGAAGTCTGGGTAGGGCAGAAGGGTCTAAGAAGACCCAATCCCTGCTCCATAGAAGGAACTTAATGAGCCAAAGACCCTGTGAAAAGAGTAGTGAACCCATGTCCCTATGGAGGCAGGGCAGGGAGGTGGCCTCTCAAGGGCCTGTCAGCCTGGGGTTTAAAAACTCATTGCTTCAGAGTCACTGCTGAAAAAAACATCATTGCGCTTCTCCTTTCTTAGGGGCTGGACACAACTGCTTCATTTGAGGTACTGGGGTGCCCTGACTGTCAAGAATATTTGTCTTCTCTTCCTCCCCAGAGGTTTCTAGGTGACCCCACCTCAGGCGGAGGTGCAAGCTCAGCTCAGCTAATCCCTTCCCACCCGGTTGAGAACAGGGGTGGAGAGTAAACGGCTGAGACAGGCCAGACCCTCAGGACTGACACCCGTGGACTCAGAAGTGTCTTCTGATTCCAGACGTGAGGAACGTCCTGTAGAGTAGGGGCCGTCTCCTAATCATATGCACTCATAAGAATATTCTCCCTAGCTGAGATAGACTACAAAGGAGCTTATGCCATCTTAGGATAGGTTCAATGATGAAAAGTTAAGAAAACCCTGTGGTTTTCAGAGTCATTTGAATTTAGAATTGAAGACATGGGACCATAGATCTGTAGAGACCCTGACTGCTTGGTCAGGGAGACTGTGGCCTAACACACAGCCAACTGTGGTGGGGCGGTGCTTTGAGTTTTATGAAAAATGGCACCAGAGTTCTTTAAAAGCTTTAAACCCCACCTGCGATAAGCCAAGGCCACAGGCTTGGGGTGGGCTCTGACCCGAGGCCCACAGAGTGAGGCTTCTAGTCTACACTTGGCATCACTGCCACAGCATCACGCCTTGGTGGACTAAGAAGTTCCGAGTAAGAAGCTTTGCTCCCCCGACCCCAAAACAGCATGGAGATTGGGACTGGGCCTCATCCCAGTGCCTACCCCTGCCTGCTGCCTCCCTCTCGGCTGCTTCTGGTCCTGGTAGGGGCAGGACTGCGCTGTTCTCTCCCACAGCTGCCTCAGGGGAGGGTCTGGCTCTTCCGTGCATCTCTCTCCAGAGAGGAATCAGGCTGTCTACTATGCATCTCCCGGCCCCACCACATAAATTAAGAAAGTCCCACAGACCTTCTGTCTTCCAGGACTTGATCCCGGTTCTTCGAAAGCTCTGAGCTCAGGCAGCTCAGGCTCCCCTGGGTCTCTGTGATATTTCCGGAGCATCTAGAGAGGACTTCTGCTAACTGTGGGGCCAAAAGAGAGGCTTCCATGGGTCCACCGGCTGCAGGCTCTGCTCGGCTGCCTGGTTGGACCACTGTCCACACCCCCACCTTGCCCCAGCTGGCCCACTTACAGTCTGAAGCCTGGACCTCAGCTCTGTGGTCCCTTGTAGTTCCTGGAACTCCGGAGTGCCAGGTCCACTGCTGAGCCTGAGGGAAGTAAAAGGGGGCTGAGGAGGCCAATGAGGGAGGTAGAGAGCTCCGTACCCGCATGCTGGCCCAGCTTCTTTTCCACAGTCTTGTTGGCTCTCCAGGTCTCTGGGGGAGTTTAGGGTTTGAGACAGAAGAAGAGCTTGAAGCTGGCCCTACATGGCAAGGCTGCCACACGGCTGAGCCTTGCACAGAACAAACACTGAAGCACATTGAGACATCTGAATTTATGGAAACGAACAGTGCAAATTAGCTTTCAATAAATTCCTTGCTAGGAAATTTTATAACTAAATAAAATGAAGTTCTTTCCAGTAAAAACTGTATTTATTGACAACCAACAGTACACTGATGGGAGGGTTCTGGGCAATAATGTGCCACAGCTTGGCACACTAGGCCTCACTGCCCCAGTGAAGTGATTCAGTTTTGGTACGATAATGAATGCAACCAAGAATGACTGAAGGGTACTGTACATTTGCACAGTGACAGAGTGATGCCACCCTGGTTCTTTCTTTTGCATGGAAAACATATCTGCACATTTAAGGAATCAAGTGGCCACATCTGTGGTGTGTTCAAGGCAATGCCCAGCATGCTCTATGGTGTGTTCTAATAATACAAAATGTTTAACTTGAATCCAATATCCTGTAGAACTCCCATCTTACTAAAGACAGCAGGGAGTAGACGCCTAGAGACCTCTGAGGAGGCCTAGGAGCCTGGGGCAGGGCAACGAGCTCGGAGCCTCTAGCAAGCCAGTGTCCTGGAAAGTGAGGGGATGGAGGGACTTAAAAATGTAAGGAACGCAACAGCAGACATGAAGTGTGGTCCTGGAGCGGATCCCAGGGTGAAAGAAATAGCTATAAAAGGAAATCGAAGGATAATTATAATGGAAAAATTCTAATCGTGATGGGCACAGAGGAGATGAGAATGCGGTGCCACAGAGGAGAGCCACTAGTGAGGGTGGCAGACAGGACAGCCGGTAGTGAGGACGGCAGACAGGACAGCCGGCAGTGAGGACAGCAGATAGGACAGCCGGCAGTGAGGGTGGCAGACGGGACAGCCGGCAGTGAGGACGGCAGACGGGACAGCCGGCAGTGAGGACGGCAGACGGGACAGCCGGCAGTGAGGACGGCAGACGGGACAGCCGGCAGTGAGGACGGCAGATGGGACAGCCGGCAGCTGCCCGTTACTGTACACAGAGCAGAAGGGACGGAGGAGGCCGTGCTGAGGACGGTGCTAACCTGTTTCTGGGCTGTGGGAGGGGGCAATTCATTTTATTTTAGCTTATCCATACTTTCTAACATTTGCCATTAGCATATACTCTTTAAATGATTAAAATGTTGAAAGGAAGAATCCTATATCTTTGGGCTTGGGAATTCAGGGTCAGGGAAGGAAGGAGGCAGTGAGCAGAAGGAGGCGGAGGCTTCATGAAGGGGTGCTGCGTGTGCTGCTCCAGACATCTCCTGGCCACTGTGCACACAGCAGCTGCATGTGATTGTTGGCTTGTCAAGGGAGCAAATTCATATTACTGAGGGGAACCTTAGGGTCCCTGGGACCAGTTCTGTGGTCCAGGTATTTCCCAGCTGGTGGTATTTGCCAGGGAAAGGCAGGAACGTTCAGGACAAAGCTTAGGAAGACTGCCTGGTGAAGGAGACGCACAGTGCGGAGGGACTGATCAGCGGGCAGGATGGAGCACTGCTGCCCGAAAACCCATGCAACATTTCAGGGCTCAGGGGCCTCCATTCACCATGGGAGGGGCAGCTGCAGCACTTAGAGGACTGTATGGACTGAGGGGGCCCAGGAAAGAACAGGATTGCAGAGCACTGGACCGGGAGATTCGGTGACTGGCCTCTGGGACAGGGAAAGGTACTGATGGCCTGTGATCCCTGCGGCAGGCCAGGGAAGAGATCCAGCTCTCCATGCAGCTTCCCTCTGCTCTCCGTCCTGTAGACGCTCCAGGCCCCAGAGCCTCAGAGCCAGAATGGAAAACTGGCTGACAACCTGCTCCTCTCATGCCCCTCAGTTCAGGGCAAGGGGCAGACAGAGAGCCCACACCTTTCTCTGTATCCTGAAAAGACTCTCACGTGGTCGTATTCCTGGGCCTCCCTCTAACTGGACCGTCCAGGACTTCAGGCTTTCCCGCCTCCTGCCTGCCCACCTCTGCTCCTCTCTCACTTCACTCCGGGACATCTGCCTTATGGCTCCCCTTCCACCTCCCACCAGCCCGGTCTATCTGGCCTCCTCTGGGCCCAAAGCCTTAGCCTCCAGGAAGCCCGGCGACAGCTCGCTGTCTTCTTGGAGTCCTTTCACAGCTACTTCCAGCCCTGTGCACTGGGGTAGGACTGTCTGCACCAGGGTAGCTCAGGGCTTTGTGTGGGGCAGGATGTCACACCCTGGGTCCTGGACAGAACGTTGGCAGTGATGTTCCTGATGAGCTCCCACCCGCTATCACCGTCACCGGGCTCAGCCACAAGGGACTTGACCCTGCTATCTGGAGATGCTCTGCACACCCACTTCCTACTCCCTTCCCGCCATCAGTTTCTGCCAAGCCCCAGGCACACATGGAGCTTCTCTGAGGACTCCCCCAGCCCCCCCCCATACTTCTGAGGAAAAGGGCCAGAGGGTGAGAGGGGCCTTCACACACCAGCTACCTCCCTCACCACACTGTCCTGACGGGGAAAGGCATCCCGGGCTGTAGAGATCCCCCCTCTTGCCACCCCTCGCACCACATCTTTCAGGATTGGTTATTCCTGCTTCCCAGCAGTGCTCTGGGCAGGGCTCTTCCCTTGTTCTTCCTCTCCACTCTCCACCAGCTCAGCTTCCTCCTTCCCAGCCTCTCCTTCCACCACAGAAGGCAAGGACGACGAGCAGGATCAAGGCTGTGGTAGCTGAACCTATCTGTATTTCCAGCGATACTTGTAGGCAGAGACTATGTATTGGCACAAGTCCTTGCCTGAATTCTTTCTGGGGCTTTGCACCGGGTGAGTACTTTACATCATCCAAAGTCCTGGTGAACAGAGGCCCTTCTGGGCTGGGGGTTGTGGATTCCAGAAAGCCATGCCCTGTAGCTTTCTTCCTGGAGCCAGGACTAAGGGACGCACAGTCATTTGGGAAGATGGGGTGAGGGTGAGGCTGAGAATGCCACGGGACTACTGCAGGGGAAGGGCAGGACTCTGCTTGGGAGAGAGCCAGACACTGCTGGGCTGAGGGGCAGAGAGGACGTCTGAGCAGGGCACCCACCTCTTAGTGCCCAGGCTGCTGCCAAGGAAGAGGAGGGCCGTCCGTGTGACCTCTAGTGTCTGCTGGCACATGTTCTGAAGGACCTCCCTGTGTGAAGGCAGCCCAAGTCAAAGCCATCTTAACCAGGCACCAAGGGCACCATGAAGTAGGCGTGGTCTCAGGGAGGGGCAGAGAGTTGTGGGCGCCTGCATGCTCACCTTCCCCCCACCCTCCAGGGTGCTCACAGGACCCCCCCAACTCCTCCCACCCTCCAGGGTGCTCACAGGACCCCCCAACTCCTCCGGCCCTCCAGGGTGTTCACGGGACCCCCCCAACTCCTCCCACCCTCCAGGGTGCTTACAGGACCCCTCAACTCCTCTGGCCCTCCAGGGCACTCACAGGACCCAGTGTAGCCCTCGAAGCATCAGCTCCTGCCCACTTATCAGGACTCGTGCCAGCCACAGGGCCTGGTAACCAGCACCTAGAATGCCCTGAAGCACAACGATGGGCAGGGTCAGGCCTTCCCCTGTGCTATGCTCCCTTCTGCCAACTAGGGGCTCCTCTCACCTTAGCAGCGCTGTAATCTGCCTGTAGGTCAACCTTGGGGACGAACTTTGGGACATCCAGAGCAGCTGTAGACAAAGACCCTGTCTGAGGGGCCTGCCTTATGGTGGGGTCAACTCTAAGGCTATCTTTCCTTGTTCCCAGTTCATAGTCATCCCTCAGTGCTACCCATCCCCCCAAGCTTTACTACTCTGCTGCTGCCCACCACCTTGCCAACCTTGACTGCATTGACCTAGTGGGTTTTTAAAGTCAGTTCTTCACTTCCACCTTGTGGTCACTTCAGAGAACAACATCCTAGAGCTCAAAGCCCAGCCCACTCTACTCCGGTGCAAGGTTAATGTCCCTTCCCTCACCTCAGAGGGCTGAACTGGCCTGATTCCGATGAGAAGGACTATTTCTGGTAGGATTTGAAGAAAGAACAAGGTATCTCTGTGCTTCTTCCCACCCTCTCATTCTTCCAGTAACTTAGGCTCATGCTTCTGCCCATCAAAACTGCCCAGAGCATCCCCATCAATCACAGAGACTGTGGAGGACACAGTGGCTCCAAAGCCCATCTCTCCTGGAGGATCTGCAGAAACTCAGGGGAGTCAGCCTATTGGCTTCAGTCACACAGCACCTCAGAGGCTCACGTAGAGTAAACGCACTGGCTTCTACCCCATGGGCCAGAGAGACAGCCACGAAGCAAAGCCTGGACGAGAAGCCCATGTGTCCTGATGAAGAATGTCCCAGGGACACTGCTGCAGAGGCTCTACTCACGGTCTCTGAAGGCCAGCCCCTTGGGTGTCTCCTTGGCCATGCTGAACAGGATCAGAGGGCAGCTGGCCGTTGTGTGAGCAATACGCTGTGCAGAGAGGCTTGGCTCAAGGACACAAAGGTGACCCTCAAAGAGGTACTCCTGGTGTTTGGGGACCACACTGGTCTGCTCACATACAGCCTCCAAAAAGATGGCGATCCTAGACACGTGAAGGGAGGAGCTGTCAGCGGGGGCCAAGCCCAGTCAGGATCTGCCCTAGGTGGGGCTCAGGGGTTCTTTCAACAAAGATGGAGAGGCAAAAGGCAGCAGAGTTCGTGCTGTGGCTAGACACAGCATTTGCAGAGGATCCGTCCTGCTGCTTAGACTCCGCCTCTGCCCCAGTCCTGCTGTGCCGCCAAGAGAATTCTCCTGGTTCCATCAGCACTGAGGAGTAGGCCAGGTTTGGGCCAGGGCAGCGATTACAGCACTTGGAAGGCTCAAGCAGGAAGATGGAGGAATCTGAGGTCAGTCAGGATATATATCAAGACCACGCCTTAACCAACCAACCAAACAAACAAACAGCAAACACCACGCATCTCAGGAGTAAAGGTTCTATGAGCAATAAACCAAGAAATATACCATCATCGCACGCAGAGCACACATACACACACCACCAAGAAATATACCATCATCGCACGCAGAGCACACATACACACACCACCAAGAAATATACCATCATCGCACGCAGAGCACACATACACACACCACCAAGAAATATACCATCATCGCACGCAGAGCACACATACACACACCACCAAGAAATATACCATCATCGCACGCAGAGCACACATACACACACCACCAAGAAATATACCATCATCGCACGCAGAGCACACATACACACACCACCAAGAAATATACCATCATCGCACGCAGAGCACACATACACACACCACCAAGAAATATACCATCATCGCACGCAGAGCACACATACACACACCACCAAGAAATATACCATCATCGCACGCAGAGCACACATACACACACCACCAAGAAATATACCATCATCGCACGCAGAGCACACATACACACACCACCAAGAAATATACCATCATCGCACGCAGAGCACACATACACACACCACCAAGAAATATACCATCATCGCACGCAGAGCACACATACACACACCACACACATACCACAAATATACATCACACAGATCACACATGCCCACATCACACACATACCACAGCCCTTATACTATACACATAACAATCTACATCACATATCACACACCACACCACATGTACTCAACATGCACCACACACACACGCCACACAACACCACATACACATCATACCATTACATATTCAACATGCACCACACATACACGCCACACACACCACATACACATCATATCATTATGTATTCAACATGCACCACACATACACGCCACGCACACCACATATACATCATACCATACATACTCAACATGCACCACACATACATGCCACACACACCACATACATATCACATACTATTATGTACTCAACATGCACCACACATACATGCCACACACACCACATACACATGATACCATGTATACTCAACATGCACCACACATACACGTTACACATACCACATACCCATCATACCATAAGTACTCAACATGCACCACACATACACACCACACACACCACATACACATGATACCTTACACACTCAACATGCACCACACATACACACCACACACACCACATACACATCATACCACACACACCACATATCAGCTACATCCACAAAGCACACATACCAGACACAGACTACACAGACTCCACCTACACACCATATCACACCACATGCACACACATATGTACACACTCCACAACATGCACATCGTACCACATGCACACACATAACACACACACATACACCTCACACACACATACCCCACAAACCCACATCACATACCACACACACCACACATACACACACATCACACTATACATACACACACATACTCCTCACACATGCAACACATCACTACATGCACACACATACTCCACACACATCATAGCATGTACACAGGCATACACACACACACACACACACACACACACGCTCTTCTGAAATTTGTGGTGCATTTGAGCACTGTAAATGGTGTGGGATCTCTTGTAGCGGCCAAGAGACCTGTTGAAGCTTTGGAGACACTCCCTTGGCCACACTCTCCTGCCTCATGGGAAGGTTCCCATTCCTCCTCTTTGGAGACACTCCCTTGGCCACGCTCTCCTGCCTCATGGGAAGGTTCCCATTCCTCCTCTTTGGAGACACTCCCTTGGCCACACTCTCCTGCCTCATGGGAAGGTTCCTGTCCTCTTCTGTGTTTCTCACTCACGTGTTATGGGCATGGATGTAGATATGGTGCAGGACTGCTTCGGACAGGGAGAGGACGTGGACCACAACTCGCTGCAGGATATTGCTGGTCTCCGCGAAGAACTGGTCGAAGCCCCAGCACTTGTTCTGTTTGACTTCTAGGATGTTGGCCAGGATGGGCACTAGCTGGCTCTGCAGCCCCCTGTATACGTGGGACATGGGGACAGTCAAGGGTGGGGGCCATAGTTGTCATCCTTAAATAGGTGATGGGACGGAAGTTGGAAAATCTTGCTCCAGCTTCCAAATGGAACATCCCAGACTACAAAGAGGAAGTGGTGGGCCGGCCATGTGTCTGGGGCTCTGCTGGAAAGGCCTAGAAGTCTTGGCTCAGCTGGGGCCCGGCTCCTGCCACTCACATGGACAGCCGGCACGTGCCAGGGAGGCTGGAACTCCACTCTAAGGGCCCATTTTCCTGTCTCTGGGTGCCTGAGATGGCCCTAGCTGGCTTCTCTGTGGTGATCCGATACCTGTGGTGGGGTAGAAGTTGGCAATGGAATCCCCGGGCCATTGAACTTTAAGTGACAACAAAGTTAGTGCGGAGCCCAGTTCTGAGGTAGGCTGGAAGTCCTGTGTGAGCACCGCCCTCACCCCAGCTCCCGGAACCCCCCCCCCCTTCTCACTGTCGTGGTGGTGGAGCCCAGGTCCGGCCACTCCCATTCTTGTGGCACGCTTAGCTCAGTGCCCAGCATTCTCTCTCCCTCCTTCTCCGTCCACCCCCGGCCCCAGCCTGGTCCATTCCAGTCTCCTTCCCCGGGTCTAGGCATGCGCTAACCTTCCTGACAACGCACTGATAAAAGAGAAGTTCTGGGATGTCTTACATTTAATTACAAGATGGAGAAGGGAAGAGACTCAGACCCCGCACATATCTGACCCCCAGGACACAGTGACTCAGACCCCGCACTCCTGACCCCCAGGACACAGCAACTCAGACCCCGCACTCCTGACCCCCAGGACACAGAGACTCAGACCCCGCACCCCTGACCCCCAGGACACAGTGACTCCAACCCCGTACCCCTGACCCCCAGGACACAGTGACTCCGACCCCGCACCCCTGACCCACAGGACACAGAGACTCAGACCCCACACTCCTGACCCCCAGGACACAGTGACTCAGACCCCGCACTTCTGACTCCCAGGACACAGCATCCTGTTTCTCTGTAAGTTTTCAGACTGTTAACCCAACCAACTCATGCACAAGTACTTCTCATGAACTTCCCTCCATCAGAGCCACCTACAGCCAGTGGAAATGTGTGCTTTCCTTCCTGAAGATTTGTAAAGACACTCTGGGCTCTGGGTCCATTGGATGATTTTCTAACTCCACTCCAGGAGTCCCGGGACATGATACCTTTTTCCTACACAACATTGGTAACAGCTCGATAGCCCCCTGTATTTCAAAGACCTCTCATTTCTAGTGCTGGCTTGGATGCCACCTTATATCTCTTTTGCTCTGGGCAGTGCATTCTGACAGCCCCTGTCTCCAGGTCCCCCTATCAGTCAGGGGACACACTGGGTGGGCCGTGCACTCTGACGGCCCCTGTCTCCAGGTCCCCCTATCAGTCAGGGGACACACTGGGTGGGCCGTGCACTCTGACGGCCCCTGTCTCCAGGTCCCCCTATCAGTCAGTGGACACATTGGGTGGGCCGTGCACTCTGACGGCCCCTGTCTCCAGGTCCCCCTATCAGTCAGGGGACACACTGGGTAGACTTCTGGACACGGGCGCACCAGCCCCACCTTCACCCCTGCAGCCTCTGCGTTGGACAGGCCTCCTTGAACCTTAGTGGAGACATGGTGAGTTAGGATGGGGACAGGGCGAAAGTGAACACTGAACAAGAGTATGTATTCCCTCCCATGCTAGGGCTGTGAGGCTAGGCTTTTGATTTGAGTAACAGTGGCTCTAAAGGTCTGGGTAGGGACTTGGGGTAAGAGACACAGCAGGGACAGTGGGGGAAGGTCCAGGTCTCTGCCAGGAGGAAGGCCAAGGCCCGTGTCCTTCACTGTCCGGCCCCGTGGCCCACCAAGGCCCATGTCCTTCACTCTCCACCCCCGTGGCCCACCAAGGCCCGTGTCCTTCACTGTCCGGCCTCATGGCCCACCAAGGCCCATGTCCTTCACTCTCCACCCCCGTGGCCCACCAAGGCCCATGTCCTTCGCTCTCCGCCCCCGTGGCCCACCGAGGCCCGTGTCCTTCGCTCTCCGCCCCCGTGGCCCACCGAGGCCCGTGTCCTTCGCTCTCCGCCCCCGTGGCCCACCGAGGCCCGTGTCCTTCGCTCTCCGCCCCCGTGGCCCACCGAGGCCCGTGTCCTTCGCTCTCCGCCCCCGTGGCCCACCGAGGCCCGTGTCCTTCGCTCTCCGCCCCCGTGGCCCACCGAGGCCCGTGTCCTTCGCTCTCCGCCCCGTGGCCCACCGTACATGATCTCCTTGTTGCGCCGTGGCCCACCAAAGGGAACAAAGGGCAGACTACCAGTCGCTGCATGGTACAGGGTCACCCCAATGCTCCAGAGATCCACAGTCACCCCGAACGTCTTTTTCTGGGGCTTGCGAAGCACTGCCCGTTCATACATGTCAGGGTGCTATTGGAGAAAGCCAGAGAGTAGCCATGGAGGGGCAGCACGGACAAGGCCCCAAGCCTCTATGGCTGACCCCTTCCCCAGCCTTCAGGTGGCTGTGTCTCCATCACCCAGGAAATGGACAATGTGCTGTCGACCCTCTGGAATTTCCCCCTGCCCCAAGGAAGTTTGTGTCCACCCTGAGGAAGATTCCAAGGAGGAGAAAAACATCACAAAACGGCCTGGGCAGGCTGCAATGCCCTTTGTTGTCCATATTAAAGGACACAGTGGATTCCTCAGATTGGGGTGTAGGGGTGACATGCAGCCTACGGGAAGCTAGACCCCTCCTAGAGGACACTTAGGCAGGTACCAAGTGGGGGCGATCAGCTTGGGGCAGAGGATCTCCTATAGGTCACTCACCAGGTACTCCTCTGTCCCATACACAGAAACAAACTTCTCCTCATCATCCAGCTCCCGGGCAGCCCCAAAGTCAGACAGCTTGTAGATGCTCTGCCCCTCCTCTCCTATGAGCCGCATGATGTTCCCAGGCTTGATGTCCCGGTGGACGATGCCATTCTCCCGTAGGTGGTTCATACCAGCCACTGAGGACAGACAGAGCATGGCTAGCGGCTCTAACCAGGGACATTCCAGTGTCTGAGGCTCATTCTGGTGGGAAGACTGTGCGTGGGTCTACATAGGGTATTCCCACAGAGAATTCAGTGACACAGGAAGACAGGTATGGGACAGGGGAGCGGGTCCCAAGGACATCAGATTATGGAGCTCATTTGGATTCTGTGAGGATCTCAGAGCATAACTTACCCCATTTATTTATGAATTTATTTATTTATTGTTAAAAGATAACTTAAAAAAAAAACGTGTCACCTGACGGCCCCTTAGATGCACGCACACTGAAGGACATTTGGGGAGGCTAAAGGTCATATTTTTTTTTAATTTTTTTTTTTTTTGGCCTTTTCGAGACAGGGTCTCCCTACAGCCCCAGCTGTCCTGGAACTTCCTCTGTAGACCAGGCTGGCCTTGAACTCACAAAGATCCACCTGCGAGTGCTAGGATTAAAGGTGTGCTCCACCACGCCTGGCCAAAGGCCATATTATATAAATAAGAGCACATTAATTGGGCATGGGGCAGAAGGGGGAGTACAGGGAGGGGAGGGGATCTAAGTACCACCAAACTGTATTGTATGAAAAAAATATATAACAAAAAACACAGCACCAGGCAGCAAAACCTCCCTTCAAGTTGTTGGCCAGGGTAGTCCAAGAGACTCCCAAAGTAACACTGACTACTGCCACAGCCTTCGACCGTCTAGCAGAACTCGAAGGTGAGACCGTACTGTGGAATACAGGCCACACTTCGGACATAGGACTTGAAGCGACTGAGCAGAAACTGACCTGGAAGCCTCTCCCTGAAGACCAGCTCTCATGGTGTCAGGGGAGAAAAGCATCCAATGGTCCAACCCGGCTGGAAAGCCTAGTAAATAACAATGACTGCCCACGCAAATGATCACCACTTATGCAGTATCTTGAGGGGACTCAACAGCCATCTAATTGGACTTAAACCTATGCATGCGGAGGGCTCATACGGTTCTGTAATCATGGCCGTATACACATGGCTGGAGTGGTCACAGATCCCAGAGAAAAGCCTACTTTTTCCAAATCCATAGACCAATGTAGTTTCTTATTTTATCCTAAATATGCATTCTCATATTTATAGACAAGTGTATCTTTCATCTCATATCAAAGAAGCTTCTTTTTGCAACAGATGGAGACTATTACAGAGTTCCAGAACCGACCAAGCACAGAGAATAAGTGTCTGTGACGCACTTAACCCTGGGTGACCCATCTCCAATGCAGCCTCCACACACAGGATGAATGCATCTCTCAACTCTCACAGAGGTTTCCTTTTGCAGCAGACAGTGAGCAACACGGAAGCCCACAGCCGGCCAAGGTGCAGAGAACATGCGGATTGCTTACACTCCACTAGGACGCCTATTTCAAACCTCTGCCTCCCAAGGCTCAGGGATCAGGGTAGAACAAACAAGAGGTGGAAAGACTGTAAGAGCCATGGATGACCACAAGAAAACGGGGTCTTCCAGACACTGGTCAGTTACTCACATGAGTAACTGTCATAGCAATGGTGACAGCACAAGTCCTATGAAAACTCAAACCAGACAAATCCAGCCACAGACCTGGGGAAGTGGGCGAGAAATCCTAGCCCAACCTGAGGAATTGTTGGCAACTAATGTCTGGTGGGAGGGGAAAGACAGTGTCTTTCAGGGTTGGGATGTTAAATTAGGTGGTGGGCATTCGGGCAGGGGTGTGGACAGGGGTGACCTAAATACCATCAAACTATATTGTATAACTATTGTAAGCATTCAATTAAAAATCTCAAAAATTCTATAGAAAACAATAAAAATTTTTATCCCTTAAATTCGGGGAAGGGGTATGCTTCACTGTGTGGCCCAGGTTGGCCTGGAATTCATAATCTTCTGCCTCAGCCTCCCGAGTGCTAGAAATCTGCAAACATGTCCTCCATTTTAACCACGTGCAAAGGAGCGTTCAGTGGCTTTAAGCACATTAACACTGTCAGGCACACGCAGCACTCATTTGTAGGACCTCCTTTCCCACCACCATGGAGCCACACTCGCGTCTCCCCCTTCCAGCCCCACAGCAGCCACTCTGCCCGTCTCCCTAGCTGAAGGTTTGGTGCTGGCCTTTCTGCACCCAGGGTCCTGCGGCTTCATCTCCACTGCCTCTGCGCAGTTATACGCTACTGTGTGCCAGCACCAAGACCGATCCTCTTATGGTAGGCAGTTGTGCCTTTTGGCTATCGTGAACCACAGTACCTTGAACACTGGCAAACAATCTTTGTAGAATCTTTGTAGAAATTTTTGTAAAAATCTTTGTAGAATATTCTACATTGTAGCTTAGAGATGAACAATGAACAGAAGTCAAACGCTTGGCTCCTGCTGGCCTGTCCATCTCCCTCAGGCCCATCAGGATGCCTGTTTAGAAAGTCCACCTCTCCTGAGACTTTGTCAATATGGAGGGCCTGAGCCAAGGGGCAGGGCCAGGCTCACCCACGCAGTGCAGTAGCACCAGGAACTCCTCCTCCGGCAGCCCAAACGTGTTCTCGGGCTCCTCTAGCACGCTCAGCAGGCTGCCACTTGGGCAGTACTCCATCACCAGCACCTTCTGCCCACTGCCACCCTGCGGGGGATGGGGGACAGAGAGAAACTTGGGGCGGAGGGAACTTCCCATCTACCGAGAAGAAGGAAGTCCTGTCTGTGAGGCCCTCCCTCCCTCCCTCCCTTCTTCTTCCATTGTTTCTCCTGTGAGGCCCCGGAATCGAATCCTTGTGCTCTTCCCCCGCCCCCCACCTTTGACTTGCTGGTGAGCTCATGACCAAATACTGAGTGACTTGCCCCTTCGAGGAGTGTGAGGGCCAAAGTCAAAGACCATACTTCTCTGATCAAGGATGAGACCCACCATCTCTTCCACTGCAAAGAGTCTGACGATGTTCTCGTGGTTCAGCTTCCGCAGGACCTCAAACTCCCTCGCTTGCACCTCATGGGGCCGCAGGTAACTGGCTGTGTTGAAGACCTTTACAGCAACCACCTCCCCGGATTTCTGATGTGTGGGAGCAGGGCGAGAGTCCACATGGGGTAGGTACCACCCTGCTCCAGAACAGCTGCCCTTTTTCCTCTTCAGCTTCTCCCAGCCCAGCCCCACAGGGGAGAGGCATGGTCGAGATGGGCTTGCACCTGCTGTCCTTGCCCTGCCCAGGGTGTGGACAAACACAGGGAGGTGACATTTCTGCTACCTTGCAGGTGATGACTTGGTCCTACTGTCATAGATAAAACTGCCTAGGTAGGTGACAGCAGACCAGGTTCTGTGGCCTCTACTTCCCAAGCATGGAGTGGAACAGCGTCATGTACATTCTGATACAGCTTTGTAATAGCTCAAGGACAAACCCAAGCAGGCCTGGTTTCCCAACTCTGCTGTCAGATCCACTTGCTGTCACCCCCCCCAGATGTTTGCTTTGCATTGTCCTTCTCTTGTCCCAACATGCCCCTGACAGAGGCATCATCCTAAGAAGTCTTTCTAGCACCCCATACCTTTGCCCAAACTTGTATGGTCCTCTCTCCTCAGAGTCCTGGGGCCCCTGCCTGCCACATAGCATCTTCCTGCCCACCGGCGGCTACTGCCTGGGCATGAGGGAGCCAGGGGCCAGAATCTTACCTTGCTTCGGGCCTTGTACACACTAGCAGTGGCCCCCTGCCCTAGCAGGTCTTCAGTGTGCCACAGGTAATTAGCTGTGCTCTGCATCTCCTGGGCTGGCTACCTTCTACCTAGGAAAACAAAACAAAAACAGGCATGCCCTAGGGTTCCCTGCCTGACCTGGAATAGACACTAGGAGCAATCCACCATCTCCCAAGACCATCCCATGAAGGGCTCCATGCAGCCAGGGCACTGGCAAGGGCACTGGGTAAGTGGCAGCTCAGAAGGTTACATAACTTCCCAGGAAAGAAGCAAAACACCAGCAGGAGGCCCGCTGGGCCCCAAGCCTGGGACTCCTCCTCCCACAGCGACTTGCGGACTTGCATCTGCTCTGCTCCCTGGCCCCTCCAGCTCCCCTCCGAGGCAGGCCCTTCTATGGGGACAAACCTTCTCTGTCATCTCTTCCAGCCACTGACGACTCACTTTTGGCATCCAGGCCTTCCAGGACTGGGAAGCGGAAACAGTACAGGAGGCAGGGCCCTGGTTCAGAAAGGGTCAGGCAGAGTCAGTCACACCACCACAAATCTCCAGGATTGCAACAGCAGCCTGGAGCACCACAATCCCGCCCCTGGCTTTGCTGACTGTTTGGCCACTACTTCCTATTTCCAAGAGCTGACAGCTGCCCACTGGGAGGCCGGCAGGCAGGTCAGTGCACAGAGCCTTTCTAGAGGGGACAGGGCTACAGGTGAAGAATCAAGAAGGAAGGAAAAGAAGGAAGAGAGGGAGGGAGAGAAGGGAGGAGAGGAGAACAGCATGGGAGTGGTCTAAGACCTCAGACTCTGGGCTCACAGGCTCTGGGAGGATGTGAAACTCTCTCTACTCTTTGCTCCCATCATTTTCCCTCCAAAAGTTGATTACTTTAAAGCAAGTGATTCTAGAAGGGGTAGCTGCAGGGCTGGAGAGATGGCCTAGCGGTTAAGAGCACCGACTGCTCTTGCAGAAGACCTGGGTTTGATCCCCAGCACCCACATGATGGCTGAGAACCGTGTTTAACTCCAGTTCCAGGGGAATCCAACACCCTCTTCTGACCTCTGTGGCATTGCACGACACGGGTGCCCAAACCTACATGGAGACAGTACATTCATACACATACAAAAATAAATAAAATTAAAAAAAGAAAGGGTAGCTTCAAGAGTTAAAGTCAGTATCCGTCTGCAAAACAGGACCAGGGTTGGCCTCTTGGGCCACGTGAAGGCAGCAGCAGGAGACCCCCTTCAGTGCCTTGAAGTAAGGCTAGTCAGATAAGACCTGCTTCTAACACTACTACCTCATCATGAGTTCTCAGGCCAAGCATGGATTGAGTCAGCTTTCTGTAATCCTTTTGTTGTTGTTTTATTTTAAAGACATGGTCTCTCATGTCTCATGTAGCCCAGTCTGGCCTTGAGCGTCACTGGTACTCACCATCATTCCCTCTTAACATGTGCTGGGACTGAACTCAGGGTACCGTGGATACCAGGTAAGCACTCCATCAGCTGAGCAACTTACGTCCCTTTTATAATCTTATTTAAAAATGAAAGTCCTGGAGAATGCAGCTCTGGAGCCAGAACTCACTCGAAGTGAGTAGTTTCAGGTCATGTTTACACTGTGCAGAAGCAAATCATCTAGGGGGGCCTCTGGCAATCTGAATGCCAAGTTGCTCCCTGAGGTTGAGGGGTCCGCCTGCGTAAGGCCCAGCGGAGCATACTGAAATGGAAGCCAAGGACCCAGACTGGGAGTAGGGGCAGGGAGCAGATTGTAGCACTTTCATGACTCTCCCCAAGGCTGGTCGCCCACCAAGCTATGGTGCTGGGCAAGGCATAGCTGAAGTCAGGGTGATGGGCAGCATGCTCCTGGGTTCTGTACCTACAAGTTCTGACTGTGGTACATCTGGCATTCTCCAGCCTTCCACCCTGCCCCAGCCCTGCATGCCTTCAGCGAGCAAGCCAGCCCATCCCATGATGAACTCTCCTCTTCCTCGGGGCCTCGTCCAGGGCTCATGCACTTACCTGTGCTCTGAGTGGCTCAGCATCAGGCAAAGACTCTCCCTGGCAAGTATGTTCTGCTTTTGGTGTGGGGCAAGTTTGGGAGCTGAGCTACACCGGAAAGAGGAGGTGGGAGGGTGGGAGGCCCCTCTGGTACTCTTTGATTCTTAGCGCCATCAAAAGCCACCACAGATCTCAGCCCTTTAACCCTTTCCGGTTTGTCACCTCCCCTACGGGACTGGGGGTTTTCGGGCAGAGGTGAGTATAGGCAGCACAAGGTGAACCATGCCCCACATCTGCATATCGGGAAGCAGACAGCCCAGGAGGGGCCTCCTCTGCCCTGTGGCCTCTGAACAGTCCTGAGAATTCAGGACACTACCAGGCTCCTAGCAGCTACGGAGAGACACAGGGAAGGGGCACTCGGCTAAGTGCTGCCCTGTGCCTGTCCTCCCATGCCACCTCCTCCACAGACAGACACTGCACACTCACCCCATGTCCCAGGGAACGCAGACTGGGGGACTGGGTGGCACCCCCAGGGATTTCAGGCTTTGCAGTCATTCACGGGTCACAACCAGAACATCCTGGTAGCCATGGGTGCCCAGGATGCACAGGCAACGCTGGCTGCAATATTCTTGTGCCCCGTGGGATCTAGGGCACGTGAGGGAGGGCAGCGCAGGCTCCCTTCCCGGCCGGCCTGTTGCGAGGCACCCAGCCAGGCACGGCCCGGTCTCTTGGCTCTAAATTACTTCCTGATTCCGTTTTTTTCTCTCTCCCCACCTCTTTTTCTTAATACCTTCCTCCCTCCCTTCCTCCCTCCCGCCTTCCCTTCCTCCCTCCTTTCTCTGTTAAAGAGACAGGCAGCCCAAATGCTGCCACACAGTCCCCTACCCCCAGCAGGAAGGGGAAGGAGGGTGCTGTAAGTTGCCTAGTGGAAACCATAGGACCAGAGTTTGAACCACAAGGAGAGCAGACACAGTTGGGGCGTCTGTGGCAGGCCACTGGGTTCCATGCGTCTGGCATCTAGCAGTTCACTTGTGCAGCAAGGTTCAGGGCTCTGCCTAAAGACAAAGAGGTCAGGCAACCCAACCGAGCTGAAAACTGCTGGAGGCTGCTGGCCAGGGCCTGCGCCTGGCCGTTCCCAGAAGACAAGGATGGCTTTCTTCCCTATAGCCTGCTAGAGCATGCACCAACCCCAGTCATGTCCTCCGATGTGACCTTGAGCACAGCAAACGCCCCTCTTGAGCAGCTTTCGGACCCACAGCTTGAATTAGCAATACTCCTTCAGCTATATGGCTGGAAAGTGTTTTTCAAATACCATCGAGGCCCACACACCTTTAGTAATTTGCTCAGTCTTCAGAGATTTCCAGGGCAACTGTGCCATCTCCCAGCTAGGACCTAGTGCCCACACTGTCCTGGGAGGCAGGAAGTTCTGTGCTGCTCTGATCAGCTGGACAAGAAGTGGTTAAAACCAGGAAATTCCTTGTTTCTCTAGAATGGTGGAGGGACTTTCCCAGGGCCATACCTGGTGATTTCCTGTCAGCTCCACCCCCACAGGGAGGAAGGTTGAGGGCATCTCAGCCTTGCTTCTGCTGACAGAGTCACCCGATGACAGCATGGTAGCCGGGCTCTTGCTGTGGCTTCTCATGGCAGGACCAGGAGGGATGTCCCTGGGAGCCCACATGCCACCTTCTCTGTTTCCAAGTTCCCACCTGGAAGAAACATGGAGAATCACACTTTGTCACCTGTACCTTGGGGAGGACACACCATTTTATTGCTGGGATCCCCTTGGCCGTCCTGCAAGGCAATTCTGTTCAACATGCTGCTCTGTCTATCAGTCCAGGTCTGAGTGACCTTCATGATCACAGTGTACCGTGCCAGCCCACCAGAGTGCTGGCTTTGGCCACCGAGGTTATTGGGAATTCTGCTCAATTTCTTCCATGAATCGCACTCCTTCCTTTCTCCAGTAAGCCCAATCTCTTTCCCAGGGAAGTTTATGCCTTCAAACACAAGAGACACTTCTTTCACATTTCCCAGGAGCCAGGCACGTATTGTGATCTCAGGATAGAAAAGGCAAGACCTGGGTATTACCAGGAGTGTGAGGTGCAAGACACTGTGGTGAATACTAGGAGATAAATACTGGGCACATGATGGTTTTGTGGACACTGGCAGGGGCTGCAGGGAGTTGGGAAGGGCTTGCCAGGCTTTCTAGATGTGACTTTGAAGTGGTTTGGATGTGAACTCTGTCAGGCAGAGAAGGGGGACTAATTCAAGGCACAAAAGGCAGGCATATAGAGGTGCAAAGCACAAAAAGAACATGGCTTGGTCAGAGCCTGGGAAGCTACAGATAAGCCGGTGAGGTGGAGGTGTGCAGGCTAGGACACGCTGTATGGCTGCCTCTGAGAGGAAACATCCGCGGGGTGGACAAAAGTAGGACTCTGTGTGTGTGTGTGTGTGTGTGTGTGTGTGTGTGTGTGTGTGTGTGTGTGTATGGAGGTGTGGCTGAGAACTCCTGCTTAGCATGAAACCAATTTCCACAACCAACAGTGGCTGCTGAACCCAGAAGAAGAAAACAAAGAAAAAGTGAGTTTTCTTCCTCCTTTCATGGTGTGAGCCATGTCCCCTGAGACTTACCTGCCCAGTACCTTAGAAGTGAGAAGAAAGGGTTAGGGCAGGGTGGGTGGAAGGGTGGGGGCTTGCTTACCGGGGCTGTGCTCAGTCACAAGGGCTAGATGGCAAAACATTAGAGCTCTGCTCCCTGATACCTGCAGGAGTCGCTGTGGCACACGCTGTGGCACAGGACAATGGGGAGTGGCTGTGCTGTCCAGGCCCTGCAGGAGTCGCTGTGGCAGCTGGTCCGTGCACATTATCTGTCATCAGCTAAAGTGAGTCCTTGCCTTCAACAACTGGGCTAACGGAAGCAATAGAAAGCGAACTTTTTCTTGTTCCTCAACCACTGCCTGCCTGTACTTCCACTCATGGCTGTTGTTCCTCCCAAGAGACAGGCACCCATCCCAGTGACGCTTCCATTTGGGTTAGGTAACTCATCTGTCCGGCCATATTCCTTTCTCCCTCTGTACTGAGTCCTGCTATAAGACCTCTTCCCCAAACTCCAGACTATACATCTACTATATACTGTCTGTCCCACTTACATGGAGTCTTTTCTATTACCAAAGCTGTCCTCAAACTGGAGATCTCTGCCTCAGGCTCATGCACTGACTTGGGAATTACTAGGCACAGGTTGCCATGCTTTCAGCTCTAGAATGGTCCTTCTTGTCACCAGCTACATCCCATTTCTATGTTTTGTTTTAAATACTTTTTAAAATTTTTAATTTACTACTTTTCTATGTACTGTCTGCATGTACGGTTAATGTCACCCGTTTTCGGCAATGCCATAGAAGGAGAAAGGTGTTCAGATTCCCCTGGAACTGGAGTTAAAGACAGTTTCTCATCCGCCACATGGGGGCGGGATTGAACACCCGGGTTCGCTCTTGCAAGAGCGGTAGGCGCTCTTAACCATAGGCCATCTCCTCCAGCCCTTCCAGTTATACTTTTTCACATTCACTTACTTTGCTTCCTTGTTCACTCCGCCTAGAAAGGCGCACGCCTTTAACTGCCTCAGGGCAGAGGTAGAGGCAGGCGATTTTTTCTTGTGAAGTTCAAGGCCAGCCTGGGTCTACAGAGCGGTTCTAGCCAGCGGGACTAAAGGGATATCCATGTCTCCAAATAAAATAAAATAAAATAAAATAAAATAAAATAAAATAATAAAATAAAATAAAAAAATAAAATAAATAAAATAAAATAAAATAAAATAATAAAATAAAATAAATAAAATAAAATAAAATAAATAAAATAAAATAATAAAATAAAATAATAAAATAAAATAAAATAAAATAAAATAAAATAAAATAAAATAATAAAATAAAATAAAATAAAATAAAAAGAAAGCAAACTCCATTGCTTGCTTTTCCTGCTCAACACAGTGTTTGAATAGACATGAAGTCTGTTGATGAACTAAAATGAGTGTGCCTTGGGCATATGCAGTGTGCCAAGCCTAGCTCTCGAGACAAAGCTGTGGTGGCTCATGCTTGTAAATCCAGGCACTGGGGACTGAAGCGGAAGGGCCCTGGGTTTGATGCCAGCTTGAGTTACATAATGAGATCCTATTTAAAAATCCATGATTCCCTAGAAATAGATACATAAACATTATGGACTTAGATAATTCTAACTCCATACGCATCTGGTCTTGTTTGTTTCTATCCAGGTGAAATGGGCATGTGTACTGACTGTTGATTACCACCTACTTTCATCAAACTCCCACCAGACTGTATGAGGAATGAAGACCCCAAAGCATGAGCTTTGTTGTATGATTCTGTCTTTGGTTCTTGGCCTGTGGCCTAAGGGCTGGCTCCATCTCATAGCAAGCTGACCATATCAGACATCCTCTCTTCTTATACTGCCACTGGGGATGAGAACCCGCTTGTACCATAGGGTACCAGAGCAGCCTCAGTTCTGACTCACCCCAGGGCAAGTGTCTTGCAAGAGAAGCTCAAGATAGAACTACTCCATTTAGACACAAGAGGTAGAGGGGAAAGGTTGGCAGGGCATGATGGAGCCAGCACCAGATAGACAGAGACAGAGATGGCCACCCAAGAGGTGCAGTGTTCAGGTCAGGGCTGGGGTAAGACAACTTGAACACAGGGAAGGCCACTGGACACGATGGCTTGATCTATTCCCAGCGATGTATGGAATAAGAATAAAGCCCCTAAAACATAAATGTGGGTCACTGGATGTGGTGCACACCTTTAATAAATGTGGGTCACTGGATGTGGTGTGCACACCTTTAATAAATGTGGGCCACTGGATGTGGTGCACACCTTTAATAAATGTGGGTCACTGGATGTGGTGTGCACACCTTTAATAAATGTGGGCCACTGGATGTGGTGCACACCTTTAATAAATGTGGGTCACTGGATGTGGTGCACACCTTTAATAAATTTGGGTCACTGGATGTGGTGCGCACACCTTTAATAAATGTGGGTCACTGGATGTGGTGCGCACACCTTTAATAAATGTGGGTCACTGGATGTGGTGCGCACACCTTTAATAAATGTGGGTCACTGGATGTGATGGCAAACACCCTTACTAAATGTGGGTCACTGGATATAGTACACACCTTTAATAAATGTGGGTCACTGGATGTGGTACAAATATTTAATAAATGTGGGTCACTGGATGTGGTGCACACCTGTAATAAATGTGGGTCACTGGACATGGCAGCACACACCTTTAATAAATGTGGGTCACTGGATGTGACGGCACACACCCTTAACAAATGTGGGTCACTGGGTGTGGTGCACACCTTTAATAAATGTGGGTCACTGGATGTGCTGCACACCTTTAATAAATGTGGGTCACTGGATGTGGTGCACACCTGTAATAAATATGGGTCACTGGATGTGACGGCACACACCCTTAATAAATGTGGGTCACTGGATGTGCTGCACACCTTTAATAAATGTGGGTCACTGGATATGCTACACACACCCTTAATAAATGTGGGTCACTGGATGTGGTGCACACCTTTAATAAATGTGGGTCACTGGATGTGCTGCACACCTTTAATAAATGTGGGTCACTGGATGTGCTGCACACCTTTAATAAATGTGGGTCACTGGATGTGCTACACACACCCTTAATAAATGTGGGTCACTGGATGTGGTGCACACCTTTAATAAATGTGGGTCACTAGATATGGTATACATCGTTAATAAATGTGGGTCACTGGATGTGGTGTACACACCTTTAATAAATCTGGGTCACTGGATGTGCTGCACACACCTTTAATAAATGTGGGTCACTGTATGTGGTATGTACACCTTTAATGAATGTGGGTCACTGGATGTGGTACACATCTTTAATAAATGTGGGTCACTGGATGTGGTACACACCTTTAATAAATGTGGGTCACTGGATGTGCTGCACACACCTTTAATAAAT
This sequence comes from Rhizomys pruinosus, assembly GCA_009823505.1. NCBI lineage: Eukaryota > Metazoa > Chordata > Mammalia > Rodentia > Spalacidae > Rhizomys > Rhizomys pruinosus. Next base: position 1,463,535 of record VZQC01002611.1, read on the forward strand.
GTGGGTCACTGGATGTGGTGTGCACACCTTTAATAAATTTGGATCACTGGATGTGGTACACATCTTTAATAAATGTGGGTCACTGGATGTGGTACACGTCTTTAATAAATGTGGGTCACTGGATGTGGAGGCACACACCTTTAATAAATGTGGGTCACTGGATATGGTGCACACCTTTAATAAATGTGGGTCACTGGATATGGTGCACACCTTTAATAAATGTGGGTCACTGGATGTGGTGCACACACCTTTAATAAATGTGGGTCACTGGATGTGGTGCGCACACCTTTAATAAATGTGGGTCACTGGATGTGGTGCACACCTGTAATAAATGTGGGTCACTGGACATAGCAGCACACACCTGTAATAAATGTGGGTCACTGGATGTGATGGCACACACCCTTAATAAATGTGGGTCACTGGATGTGGTGCACACCTTTAATAAATGTGGGTCACTGCATGTGCTGCACACCTTTAATAATTGTGGGTCACTGGATGTGGTACACATCTTTAATAAATGTGGGTCACTGGATGTGCTGCACACACTTGTAATAAATGTGGGTCACTGGATGTGGCAGCACACACCTGTAATAAATGTGGGTCATTGGATGTGGTGCACACCTGTAATAAATGTGGATCACTGGATGTGGCAGCACACACCTGTAATAAATGTGGGTCAGTGGATGTGGTGCACACCTGTAATAAATGTGGGTCACTGGACGTGGCAGCACACACCTGTAATAAATGTGAGTCACTGGATGTGACGGCACACACCCTTAATAAATGTGGGTCACTGGATGTGGTGCATACCTTTAATAAATGTAGGTCACTGGATATGGTACACACCTTTAATAAATGTGGGTCACTAGATGTGCTGCACACACCTTTAATAAATGTGGGTCACTAGATGTGCTGCACACACCTTTAATAAATGTGGGTCACTGGATGTGGTGCACACCTGTAATAAATGTGGGTCACTGGATGTGGTGCACACCTTTAATAAATGTGGGTCACTGCATGTGGTGCACACCTTTAATAAATGTGGGTCACTGGATGTGTTGCACACACCTTTAATAAATGTGGGTCACTGGATGTGGTGTGCACACCTTTAATAAATGTGGGTCACTGGATGTGGTGCACACCTGTAATAAATGTGGGTCACTGGACGTGGCAGCACACACCTGTAATAAATGTGGGTCACTGGATGTGGCAGCCCATCTTTAATAAATGTGGGTCACTGTATGTGGTACACATCTTTAATAAATGTGGGTCACTGGATGTGGTGCACACACCTTTAATAAATGTGGGTCACTGGATGTGCTGCATACACCTTTAAGAAATGTGGGTCACTGGATGTGGCTGCACACACCTTTAGTAATTGTGGGTAACTGGATGTGGAGGCACACACCTTTAATAAATGTGGGTCATTGGACATGGTGCCCACACCTTTAATAAATGTGGGTCACTGGATGGGGTGGCACAAACCTTTAATAAATGTGGGTCAGGCTGGAGAGGCCTAGCGGTTAAGAGTGCTGACTGCTCTTGCAGAAGACCCAGGTTCAATCTCCAGCACCCACATGGTGGCTGAGAACCATCTGTAACACCAATTCCAGGAGAAGTCCAGTTCCAGGGGAATCTGACATCCTCTTCTGACCTCCGCAGCATTGCACGACACAGGTGTACAAACCTACATGCAGACTGTACATTCATACAAATAAATAAATAAATAAATAAATAAATAAATAAATAAATAAATAAAAATCTTTAAGAAATAAATGTGGGTCACTGGATATGGCGGCACACACCTTTAATAAATGTGGGTCACTGGATGTGGTGCACACCTTTAATAAATGTGGGTCACTGGATGTGGTGCACACCTTTAATAAATGTGTCACTGGATGTGCTGCACACCTTTAATAAATGTGGGTCACTGGAAGTTGTGCACACCTTTAATAAATGTGGGTTACTTGATGTGGTGGTGCACACACCTTTAATAAATGTGGGTCGAGCAGGGTGTGGTGGTGCACGCCTTTAATCCTAGCACTCGGGAGGCAGAGGCAGGCGATCTTTGTGAGTTCAAGGCCAGCCTGGTCTACAGAGTGAGTTCCAGGACAGCTGGGACTACAGGGAGACACTCTCTCGAAAAGGCAAAAATAAATAAATAAATAAATAAATAAATAAATAAATAAATAAATGTCACTGGATGTGGTGCATGCCTTTAATAAATGTGGGTCACTGGATGTGGTGCACATCTTTAATAAATGTGGGTCACTGGATGTGGCGGCACACACCTTTAATAAATGTGGGTCACCTCACACCAAGAAGATCATCCATCATGACCAAGTTGGATTCACACCAGAGATGCAGGGATGGTTCAACATATGAAAATCAATAAACATAATCAAGCACATAAATGGAATGAAAGACAAAAACCGCACCATCATCTCAATTGATGCTGAAAAAGCCTTTGACAAAATCCAGCATCCCTTCATGCTTAAAGTCCTAGAGGGAATTGGATTGGAGGGATCATTCCTCAATGTAATCAAAGCCATATACTGGAAACCCACATCCTAAATGGGGAAATGACAGAAACAATCCCTTTTAAGGTAGGAACTTGGCAAGGCTGTCCCCTGTCACCACTCCTCTTCAATATAGTGCTTGAAACACTTGCTAGAGCAATAAAGCAAGAAAAGGAAATTAAAGGAGTACTAATTGGAAAAGAGGAAGTCAAGCTATCCCTATTTTCTGATAATATGATTGTTTACTTAAGGGATGCTAAAAACTCCACCAGAAAACTCTTAGAAATGATTAACAGCTTCAGCAAAGTGGCAGGATACAAAATTAACCTAAAAAAAAAAATCAGGAGCCTTTATACCAACAACAAACAACTGGAGAAGGAATTCAAGGAGACCTTCCCACTCACAATAGCCTCAAAAACAATAAAATACCTAGGAACAAACCTAACCAAAGATACCAAAGATCTCTACAACAAAAATTTTAAACCCTTAAAGAAAGAAATTGAAGAAGACATCAGAAGATGGAAAAACCTCCCATGCTCATGGATTGGGAAAATTAACATTGTAAAAATGTCCATTTTACCAAAACTCTTGTATAGATTTAATGCAATCCCAATCAAAATCCCCAAGAGTTTCTTCACAGGCTTGGAAACAAAAGTTCTTAAATTCATTTGGAGAAACAAAAGACCCCGAATAGCCAAATCAATCCTGAGTGAAAAGAGCTACACAGGAGGGATCTCTATACCAGATTTTAAACTATACTACAGGGCTATAGTCATAAAAACAGCCTGGTACTGGCACAAAAACAGACCTGTTGACCAATGGAACAAAACCGAAGATCCAAATCTGAGCACATACAATTTCAGCCATCTCATATTTGACAAGGGGGCCAAGAAACCACAATGGAGAAAAGACAGCATCTTCAGCAAGTGGTGTTGGCAAAACTGGATCACCACTTGTAGAAGAATGAAATTAAACCCCTACCTCTCACCCTGTACAAAAGTCAACTCCAGATGGATTAAAGACCTCAACGTGAAACCCCAAACTCTGAAGGTGATAGAAGAAAAAGTTGGCAGCAGACTACAAGACATAGGCGTAGGAAAAGACTTCCTAAATCAGACAGCAGCTGCACAAGAATTAAGGTCGACAATTGACAAATGGGACCTCATCAAACTCAAAAGCTTCTGTACATCAAAAGAAACAATCAAGGAAGTGAAGAGAAATCCCACAGAGTGGGAGGAAACCTTCACTGCAGAAACATCTGACAAAGCATTGATTTCCAGAATATATAAACTACTCAAAAAACAAAGAAGAAAGAAAACAAATGACCCACTCAATAGATGGAGCAAAGAGCTGAACAGAGACTTCACAAGTGAGGAATTAGAGATGGCTGAGAAACACCTTAAGAAGTGTTCAACATCACTAATCATTAAGGAAATGCAAATCAAAACCACTTTAAGATATCATCTTACTCCAATAAGACTGGCTAGGATCAAGAAAACAAATGATACCAAGTGCTGGAGAGGTTGTGGGGAAAGGGGAACACTCATCCACTGCTGGTGGGAATGTAAACTCGTACAGCCACTATGGAAAGCAGTGTGGAGAACCCTTGGAAGACTTGGAATGAACTTGCCACCCGACCCAGCCATACCACTCCTGGGCATGTACCCTCAAGACTCACCCCACCACAGAGATACATGCACGGCCATGTTTATTTCAGCTCTCTTCACAATAGCAAGGAGCTGGAACCAACCCAAATGCCCCTCAACTGATGAGTGGATAGAGAAAATGTGGTACATCTACACAATGGAGTTCTATGCAGCAGTAAAGAAAGACGACATCATGAGCTTTGCAGGAAAATGGCTGGAGCTAGAGGACATCATGCTGAGTGAAGTAACACAGTCCCAGAAAAACAAACGACGAATGGTATCCCTCATCTGTGGATGCTAGTGCCAATTACCTAGTTGTAAGTATTTCTTGTGCATGGCCCCTTGAGCTTTTGTCCAAGCAGTTAGGAGTGATACATATTGGAAACAACAACAACAACAACAACAACAACAGAAAGGACTGCATCAAGAACTGATTGAAACAGTGAACTTCTGCTCAAAACAGTCAACTTCCACATGGAGAATATTGAGAAAGACTGAGAAAGAGATGAAAAGTATGTTTGGCAGAATGCATGAGCTCTGGTGAGGTGGGGGCATAGGGTGGGGAGCATGGGTCTAGATTTGATAATCTTGTACAAAATATATATTAAAAAAATAAAAAACGTAAAAAAAATAAATGTGGGTCACTGGATGTGGTGCACACCTTTAATAAATTTGGGTCACTGGATGTGGTGCACACCTTTAATAAAAGTGGGTCACTGGATGTGGTGCACACCTGTAATAAATGTGGGTCACTGGATGTGGTGCACACCTTTAATAAATTTGGGTCACTAGATGTGGTGCACACCTTTAATAAATGTGGGTCACTGGATGTGGTGCACATACCTTTAATAAATGTGGGTCACTCGATGTGGTGCACACACCTTTAATAAATGTGGGTCACTCTGAGGCATTGAACAACACGGATGCACAAACCTACATGCAGACAGTACATTCATACACATAAAATAATAAATAAATAAATTTAATTTAAAAAATTAATGTGGGTCACTGGATGTGGCAGCATGCACCTTTAAGAAATGTGGGTCACTAGATGTGGTGCACACACCTTTAAGAAATGTGGGTCACTGGATGTGGTGCACACACCTTTAAGAAATGTGGGTCACTGGATGTGGTGGTGCACACACCTTTAAGAAATGTGGGTCACTGGATGTGGTGGCACACACTTTTAAGAAATGTGGGTCACTGGATGTGGTGGCACACACCTTTAAGAAATGTGGGTCACTGGATGTGGTGCACACACCTTTAAGAAATGTGGGTCACTGGATGTGGTGCACACCTTTAATAAATGTGGGTCACTGGATGTGGCTGCACACACCTTTAAGAAATATGGGTCACTGGATGTGGTGCACACACCTTTAAGAAATATGGGTCACTGGATGTGGTGCACACACCTTTAAGAAATATGGGTCACTGGATGTGGTGCACACACCTTTAAGAAATATGGGTCACTGGATGTGGTGGCACACACCTTTAAGAAATGTGGGTCACTGGATGTGGTGGCGCACTTCTTTAAGAAATGTGGGTAGCTGGGCATGGTGGTGCATTCCTTTACGAAATGTGGGTAGCCGGGCATGGTGGCGCACACCTTTACTCCTAGCACTTGGGAGGCAGAGGCAGGCGGATCTTTGTGAGTTCAAGGCCAGCCTAGTCTACAATGTGAGTTCCAGGACAGCTGGGGCTACAGGGAGACCCTGTCTCGAAAAGACCAAAAAAAAAAAAAAGAAATGTGGGTCACTGGATGTGGTGTACACACCTTTAATAAATGTGGGTCACTGGATATGGTGGTGCACAGACCTTTAATAAATGTGGGTCACTGGATGTGGTGTACACACCTTTAATAAATGTGGGTCACTGGATGTGGTGGTGCACACCTTTAATAAATGTGGGTCACTGGATGTGGTGGTGCACACACCTTTAATAAATGTGGGTCACTGGATGTGGTGGTGCACACCTTTAATAAATGTGGGTCACTGGATGTGATGGTGCACACACCTTTAATAAATGCGGGTCACTGGATGTGGTGCACACGCCTTTAATAAATGTGGGTCACTGGATGTGGTGGTGCACAACTTTAAGAAATGTGGGTCACTGGATGTGCTGCACACACCTTTAAGAAATGTGGGTCACTGGATGTGCTGCACACACCTTTAAGAAATGTGGGTCATTGGATGGGGCGGCACACACCTTTAATCCCAGCATTTAGGTGGTAAAGGCAGCTGGATCTCTGGGTCTGAGGCCACCTTAGTTCACAGAGTGAGTTCCAGGTCAGCCAGGGTTACATGAGACCCTGTGTAAAAAAAGGAAAAGTGGGCCTTGGGCTCTGGAATTCATTCTAACTTGCTGCTTCCTCTGCCATTTTTCTTCCTTTTTTTGTTTGTTTTGTTTTTTGAGGCAGGGTCTCCCTTCAGTCCCAGCTGGCCTGGAGCTCACTCTGTAGAACAGCCTGGCCTTGAGCTCACAGAGATTCGCCTGCCTCTGTCTCCCAAGTGCTGGGACTAAAGGTGTGCCCTCCCCCCATTCATTGTGCTTCCTTTTTAAGTAGATGTCTGCTTCTTAAAAAGTGTATGTGCACTTGTTTCTACCTGGGTACCTGGGTAAGGAAAGCAACCCACAGTGTGAGAAGTCCAATAGTCCCACCCAAGGCTGGACTAGGGCAGAACATGAAGCACACTGAGCTGAGTTGTTCATACAATCATCAAGTAAATGGTAAGGACAACTGTATTTCAAGAATTAGCTATCCTTAAAAAAAATTCTACCTTTGCAGACTCAGTTCCTCTTCATCTACAAAATGAAGCCTCCAGGGACAAGTTTAGGGGAGCAGGGGCAGAGTACAACTGCTCACTTCATAGCCTGGAACACCAGGATGCCACCTTTGATTAACTTCCCTTCCAGCCCACTTCCTGCTACCACAGAAAGCATCTTTAAATGAGAGAAAGCATCCCCTCTATCCCCCAGCCTCATCAAGAGCAAGTCACGTGGTCAGCCCTTCTGCCGACACAGGCAGTGGTCAGGCTGGGCTGACTCAGGGCTGGTTGTGGGGATAAAGAGCCTCTGGAGCCTTCAGTTGTACTGGCAGTTTCCAACCAACTTCTTAGGCTCCACACCTTCAAGTGGGAAATCTGACTATAAAGACAGAAATGAAATGTCCTGAAATCACAGAGGGTGGGTTCCACGAAGGACATCTGCCAACAGATGGTGCTGGAAGACTTTCTACAAAACCCCGTGTCCACAGGAAGCAAATGAAAATGCAGAGTGCAGTGTGGGTGTGGGAGAATCCACATCCTAACCTCAACTCTGCTGTGCCTGGGCAGGGAGGCGGGGAGGGGTGGCCAGCTCCAAGGTTACTGCACTCTGTTGCTTGTAAGATTCGGTCCAGTTGAACCAGTGATTTCAGGTCTCGGGGAAGGGCTATGACCTACAGCAGGAAACTTAAAAATGTATTTTATTTTGAAGTTGTGCTTTGGATTTTCCCCAATCCAACATCTGCTGAGTGGCAGTCTCAGGCTCACACAAAGCATCTCCAAGCATACATACAATATTCCAGTTATCAACACCATTTTAAAGAATATGCCGTTTTACACAAATGTGACATACAAATCAGACGCCACAACACTGCAGTTCCCTGGAAGCTTTAACTTCTCTTCTGAATTGGAGTCCACACATCAGCCCTTCCAGCGCTCTGTCCATCTTGGTGCTGGTGGGCTTTCCTCTCCTTGGGGATGGAAGGCTGGTCTGATGATGCTGGCAGAAATCAGCCTGTTTCCAGTTTCCAGGCTGGTGGCAAACTTCTGTTTTCCAAGTTGGGATGCTGGTAGCTCCACCCCACTTTTCTTCTCCAAAGATCTGAGTCCACACCGGGAAAAGGATCCACGCCATGAGGGGCGGAGCAGGCTCTTGGAAGCATCATGCTGGTTTCAGCAAGCCCACGTGAGGAAGGCTGGTCCTGAGGTCGGGGTGGCCAGCTCCTTTTGGCTTTTGGGCATAAAATCACAGTGTGCAACCTCTATTCCAGTTGAAGTGAGCTATGCCAAGAAGGACTCTCTTCCTATTGGTTCTTAGTCCTTTTGACAGGATTATCTCACAGGTGTCAGGAGCACCAGAGACGAGGAAAACGGCTAGGCTCCCAGAGCTGGGTTAGCAGGGGCCACTTGTTCACTATCCAGTTCATGATGCAAATCAGCAGATGGACACTGACCAAGGGGAAGACAAAGACAAATAATGTTCGGCAAGAACAAAAGAACAGGCCCGAAGAATTATGTTTAAGAAAATTTTGCTTTTACTTTATTAGAGGGAAGTGTCTTGGAGCTTGGATAAGGGGCAGGTGTAGAAATGTCGATCAGTTAGATTAAGAGGAATGTAAAAAGTGAAGGTCAGGGCTTCATTTCTGACAAGGAAACAGATTCTTGGGTCTGAAAGCCCCCTCTTGGCTCAAGCCTAGTAAAGCCCAGGTCAAGACAGCCACGGTCAGTGAGGACAGCAATGAAGGTCAGGCAGCACCATCAGAGGGTTGGGCTGCCTCCTGCGCCGCACTTGACAAGGAGTTCTGGCACTTTCTGCTCAGGGAGGGTAGCTTTCCTGCTGCTGCGTTGTCCTCCGCATTAGTGACCCCTAAGCTCCTGTTTCCCTTCACAGAATGAGAAATGTTTATTGCTTTCTATAGATTCAGCTACCAACTACCCATGTTGGTCCAAAAAGGATGCTTTCCAGCTCAGAGCTAAGAATAACCAGGGTTTTCTACCTGGATAACCTAACATCTCCCGTGAACTCCAGAAAATCATAAAGCTAAAATAAAAGCTTCCAATCCAGAAAACACAAAGAGGAATGTTTCAGAACCTAGAGGAGCTGCCTGAGACATCTGACCCTGGGAGACAGACGTCCCAGCCCTGTATCTGGGAGCTCGACGGAAGAGGAGATGGTGTCGTGTGCATCCACCTGTGACGGGACTGCAGCATTCGAGGGCAGCCCATCTGGATTTTGGAGGGAGACCAGCAAAAGGCCAGCGGAGGCTTCAATATGAAGCATCTACATTTGTTTTTAAGATTCTGGCCTTGGGGAAACTTTCAGTCTGTCAGGTCAAAGTCCCTTGTTGTCCTTATTTGGATAAACAAAAATTAGTTTCAAAGAGCAATGTCTCTCTTTGATTTAACTAGGGCTTTCCAAGTCCTGTTGATTCCTAGAGAGAAGCTTCTAAAAAACCAAGCCAAGAGGTGAACTTGAAATAGTTTTAATATGGGAACAATTTTTGGATTAGCAGAGCTCCATTTTAAAATGGGTTAGTGACTTAAGTGCCAAAAAGTGGAAGGGCCATGAACATATTAAAACTTTAAGACTTTTACTCTAAAAGGAACTAGCCATCAAGCTGTCTTATATTGGCAAATGTCTCAAATGGAAAATAGTCTGTCAGAGACAAAGACAGGAACCCAAGAAATGTGCATACATTCAGAAGAACTGCAGAAGTTCCTTACTGGGATGTGCTTCACAGGATGGAGCAGAGCAAAAGCAGACACCAGAGACCAGCTCACAGAAAGAGAAAGACAGAGAGTCCCAGCCCATGTCAGATCCCAGGACCGTCGATCCTCCTAGATGTCTGTGCAGAGAGATTCAAAGGCCACATTTTTCTGGCCCAGACAGAACAAAGTTTGTGATGGAAACACAGACTCCTGGTGGCTTGTGTGTGAACTGCCACAGTAACAAAGTGGTCTATGATCAGGAGAGGCTACAGCCAGAGACTAGACAAGTGTGTGTGTGTGTGTGTGTGTGTGTGTGTGTGTGTGTACATTTGTATAAAATGAAGACTGGACTATATATGATTCTCCAGAACAAGAAGCACTGAGAACTAGATGGCATAGCCGCTGTCTGCTTAAGGCACCTCCATGTGTGAAGCCCCCATGTCTTGCCTTGGCAGATTTCACAGCAACCTGATTATGAAAACCTTGTCTCTGGCTAAACTAAGAACGGTACGTACTATAGCTGGTTGGTTACAATAACTGAGGGAAGTGCAGAGTGGTGGGAAGGGCAGAGAAGGGAGAGCAGTAGCAGGGCTTCATTCTTAAGGTTTGGGTACTGGGGAGACTAATTCCTGCAAGAACAACTTAGAATCTAATTTTTAACTTAAGTCCCCAGACTAGTTAAATAGGAATACTTTAATAACAGTCAGTCCTCTTATCTAGAGCAATTAAATTACACCCCTCAGACGGCACAAGACTTGTCAGCAGGCTGTGGGGAAGCTGGTGAGCTGACACCAGGGTTAGGAGCACTCGTTTTGGGGAAGACAGTTGGCTTGGGCCTCGTGGCTGGTGGTTTGACTGGGGCAGCCATCTTGACAGATTTGACAGGCCGGAAGGCACAGGTAATGTCCCCAGCAGTACTGGCGCTGCGCTGGAAGGCAGGGTCAGGGTCCTTGAGGAGCTGAGTGTGCAGGGGGCTGGAGGGCTCAGATGTGGGGGCCACTGGGGAGGTTTTGAGGGGCTCCAAGGTGTCCAGAACCACATCAGGGGTGTGCTTAGCGCTGCTCTGCCGCTCCAGCTCCCGAAGCTCATTCAGGGCAGAGTTCATTGTTGCTTCGATATCCTGCAAAACAGGAAAAAGGAAGAGGTACGGCAAAGCAAGGCAGATGTCCGCAGGGTCCCAGTCAACTACGTAGGGCAAGCCAACTAGAAAAGAAATGCCTTAGTTTACTTGGACAGAGTCCTTGAACATATGAATGCCTAGGATGAGGGGAAAGGGAGCAGCTGATAACTTGTGGACATGATATGGCTTTGCAGACATCAACTCACAGCTGCTGTGGTTCCCTGCACAAGACATGAGCGAGGCCCAGACAGTGAGCCGGGCAGGGCCTGTGGCCCTCAGACAGTGAGCGCTCCAGCATTAAGTGGGCAGGGACTGTGCCCGTTCCTTGTTGGAGGAGCTACTGGCAGCTGACAGGAGTTGAGGGAGGATCACACTCCTCTGGGGTCCTAGCTGCTGGGAGGCGGCCTGTGCCCCAGTGGATGGCCTAGACCCATGCACATACAGAAAGTACTAACTGGAAAACAACACCACAATAAGGAAGGCATGAAGTTGGGGGGGGGGTGGAGCGAGGCACTGAGGAGTTGGAGGGAGGTAGTGGTAGGTGGACATGATCAAACACATTGCATCCATGTGGGAAATTTTCAATGGATAAATAAATACTTTAAAAGAGTAGCTGAGGTATCAACTAGGGTCCTTGGTTTTAGTGAGAGATACTAAGATATTTCTGGATGGAATGACATATAATTCCAGCCAGTGACACAGAGATCCAATATACAATTCTTTTTACTTGTGGGCATATTTGAAAGTATACTTAATGAACAAGTTTTAGAAAGTGGTAGAGGTCAAATATGGTCTTTACTGTCTTGAATTCAGGGCCAACGGTTAAGAAGGGTTAGTCCATCCTTCACAAAAGCTAAGGAAGATTCAAGAGCCAAGTCCATCAAGATTTATTGGGACAATGCTTCAATTTCCCACCTCATGCAAGTGTCCAACTTGAAATCATTTCCTTCTACCCAGAACCATGAGGGGCCAAGAGTGACCAGAAGGGGGAGCCAAAGCCCACATAAGTGAATTAGCATCTGCTTATGGATAAACACTGGGGATCTGAGAAAGTTGGCAGTCTTAACAGGGGCAGGGGAGAGCCAAGTAACCTTTATATGCAAGCATCCAGAGAGAGCCCTCAGCTCCCATAACTCTTTCCCCAAACTTAGGCTTAGTACTGTGTCCCAAAGCCACCACAGGATTCTACCACTGGATCAAGAATGCTCTGAAAGATTGTATGTTCTGGAGTTGGAGATATGGCTCAGCAATCTTGCAGAGGACCTAAGTTTGGTTTCCAGCACCCACATGGCACCTGACAACTGCCCTTAACTCCAGTTCCAGGGGATCTGAGGCCCTTTTCTGATCTCCAAGGGCGTCACATGGTACACTTACATACAAGCTGGTCAGCACTGCATCACATGGCACACTTACATACAAGCAGATCATGTCTGCATCACATGGCGCACTTACATACAAGCTGGTCAGCACTGCATCACATGGCACACTTACATACAAGCAGATCATGTCTGCATCACATGGCGCACTTACATACAAGCTGGTCAGCACTGCATCACATGGCACACTTACATACAAGCAGGTCCTCACTGTATCACATGGCGCACTTACATACAAGCAGGTCATCACTGCATCACATGGTACTCTTACATACAAGCAGGTCATCCCTGCATCAGATGGTGCACTTACATACAAGCAGGTCATTACTGCATCACATGGTTACACTTACAAGCTGGTCATCACTGCATCACATGGTGCACTTATATACAAGCAGGTCACTGCATCACATGGTACACTTACATACAAGCAGGTCATCACTGCATCACATGGTACACTTACATACAAGCAGGTCATCACTGCATCACATGGTACTCTTTTTTTTTCAATTTTTTTTTATTTTTGTGTGTGTATGAATGTACTGTCTGCATGCAGGTCTGTGCACCCGTGTCGTGCACATGGTACTCTTACATACAAGCTGGTCATCACTGCATCACATGGTACTCTTACATACAAGCAGGTCATCACTGCATCACATGGTGCACTTACATACAAGCAGGAAATCTCTGCATCACATGATGCACTTTCATACAAGCAGGTCGTCTCTGCCTCACATGGTACTCTTACATACAAGCAGGTCCTCACTGCATCACATGGTGCACTTACATACAAGCAGGTCATCACTGCATCACATGGTGCACTTACATACAAGCAGGTCATGACTGCATCACATGGTACTCTTACATAGAAGCAGGTCACCACTGTATCACATGGTTACACTTACATACAAGCAGGTCATCTCTGCATCACATGGTGCGCTTACATACAAGCAGGTCAACATTGCATCACATGGTACTCTTACAAACAAGCAGGTCATCACTGCTTCACATGGTGCACTTACATACAAGCGGGTCAACACTGCATCACATGGTACTCTTACATATAAGCAGGTCATCACTGCATCACATGGTACACTTAGATACATATAAGCAGGTCATGACTGCATCACATGGTGCACTTACATACAAGCAGGTCATCACTGTATCACATGGTACTCTTACATACAAGCAGGTCATCACTGCATCACATGGTGCACTTACATACAAGCAGATCATCACTGCATCACATGGTACTCTTACATACATACAAGCAGGTCATGACTGCATCACATGGTGCACTTACATACAAGCAGGTCATCTCTGCATCACATGGTGTACTTACATATAAGCAGGTCATCACTGCATCACATGGTACTCTTACACACAAGCAGGTCATCACTGCATCACATGGTACGCTTACATACAAGCTGGTCATCACTGCATCACATGGTACTCTTACATAAAAGCAGGTCATCACTGCATCACATGGTACTCTTACATACAAGCTGGTCATCACTGCATCACATGGTGCACTTACATACAAGCAGGTCATCACTGTATCACATGGTACTCTTACATACAAGCAGGTCATCACTGCATCACATGGTACTCTTACACACAAGCAGGTCATCACTCATCACATGGTACTCTTACATACCAGCTGGTCATGACTGCATCACATGGTACTCTTACAAGTAGGTAATGACTGCATCACATGGTGCACTTACATGCAAGCAGGTCATCTCTGCATCACATGGTACTCTTACAAGTAGGTAATGACTGCATCACATGGTGCACTTACATACAAGCAGGTAATCACTGCATCTTACATACAAGCAGGACCTTACTGCATCACATGGTGCACTTACATACAAGCAGGTAATCTCTGCATCACATGGTGCACTTACATACAAGCTGGTCATCACTGCATCACATGGTTACACTTACAAGCAGGTAATCACTGCATCACATGGTACTCTTACATACAAGCTGGTCATCACTGCATCACATGGTTACACTTACATACAAGTGGGTCATCACTGCATCACATGGTTACACTTACATACAAGCTGGTCATCACTGCATCACACGGTTACGCTTACATACAAGCAGGTTATTACTGCATCACATGGTGCACTTACATACAAGCAGGTCATCACTGCATCACATGGTGCACTTAAATACAAGCTGGTCATCACTGCATCACATGGTTACACTTACAAACAAGCAGGTAATCACTGCATCACATGGTACTCTTACATACAAGCTGGTCATCAGTGCATTACATGGTACACTTACATACAAGCAGGTCATCACTGCATCACATGGTGCACTTATATACATGCAGGTCATCACTGTATCACGTGGTGCACTTACATACAAGCTGGTCATCACTGCATCACATGGTTACACTTACATACAAGCAGGTCATCACTGCATCACATGGTTACACTTACATACAAGCAGGTCATCACTGCATCACATGGTTACGCTTACATACAAGCAGGTCATCACTGCATCACATGGTTACTCTTACATACAAGCTGGTCATCACTGCATCACATGGTACTCTTACATACATGCAGATCATCACTGCATCACATGGTGCAATTACATACATGCAGGTCATCACTGCATCACATTGTACACTTATATACATGCAGGTCATCACTGCATCACATGGTGCACTTACATACGAGCAGATCATCACTGCATCACATGGTCCACTGACATACAAGTAGGCAATACACTGATACACATAAAATAAAAATAGGATTTTAAAAAAGATCTCATGTTCTATGTAAGCCCTGCATTCCTCTTAGGGTTTCCTGTCCTATAGAGTCTCTGTTTGCTACTGATTGTAACCTAGTTTCGTGTATCACTGTGACACATACTAATTTTTCTTTTTCTCCCTCCTTCTCCTTCTCCCCTTCTCCCTTCTGCGCCAGGGATGGAACCCAGGACACTGTGTGCACTAAGCAAGCACTCTACCACTGACCTGTACCTCCAGGACACTGTGTGCACTAAGTAAGCACTCTACCACTGACCTGTACCTCCAGGACACTGTGTGCGCTAAGCAAGCACTCTACCACTGACCTGTACCTCCAGGACACTGTGTGTGCTAAGCAAGCACTCTACCACTGACCTGTTCCTCCAGGACACTGTGTGTACTAAGCAAGCACTCTACCACTGACCTGTACCTCCAGGACACTGTGTGCGCTAAGCAAGCACTCTACTACTGACCTGTACCTCCAGGCCTCCCAGATCTTTTAAAATGCTCAGGAAGAACTCCGACTGCTGACTCTCCTCTATAATGTAACTGAGGTTTCATTCCTATTAAGGTCTGACTAAGGGAGGACCAGGGATGAGTCCTACAGTGCAAGGCAGATTGCTGCTGTCAGGAGCTTAAACAGGCTAGCAGGCAAAGCAAGAAACCCTGGGCTTATCAGAAGACCAATGAAGCCAAAAGAGACCAGCCTCTCCTGCCCTCTCCCCACCACCCCCCAAAAGGGGGTGAGAAGAGCAACAGCAAGCCCTTAGTTCCTACCTGTTCTAATGGAAATTATAAACCTGGAAGAGACGTCTGACAGAACTGCTCGGAGTGGCCCCCGCTGTTGCATTTTTAGAGGTTGGGTTGGAGTTCTAATATTTCACGGAAAACAAAGAGTCATCAGTGTGGTGATCCTGTGATCTGGAAGCTCATCTCCATTGTATCTGGAGCTCTGGGTTAAAGGCCCTTCTAGAACCTAAGCTTCCAGCACCAGGAATATTTTGGGACCTTTAAGACAGAACCAGATGGTGGACTGATTATCTAACCACAGGCATTAAGAGATGAACTTTAGGAATGGAGTGATGCGGACGGGCAGAGCAGTATACGAACGTGAGCAGGACTGTGTCTGCTGAGCCTCAGCTCCCCTCAAGCCTACTAGGGAATTTCTATTTATTTTTCAAAAATTATTAATTAATTGATTTATACTTGTGTGTGGTATATGTGCGTGTGTGCAGAGGTCAGAGGATGCTGGACATCCTCCTCCAGTTCTTTACCTTACTGTTCTTGAGACGGGGTCTGCCCTGAACCTGAAGCTTGCTGCTTCGGGAAGCCTGTCCATGCCCTCTAACAGTGGAGCTACGGGAGCGTGTGGCCACGCCGGGTCCGTTCACTTACATGGTAAGTGCTCCTACCAGCTGGGCTATCTGCTCAGCCCCTATACTCATGCCACGAACAAACAAACAAACAAACAAACAAACAAACACAAATTTGGGCTAAGTGACCTCTTACCAAATATTCTTAACTACTGGGTTTAAAAATCAATAATCAGAATGATGAGCAACAAGCCACAGTTCTTTTGTTCTACTTTCAGGGCCTCACTGGGGAGACAGGGATATGCAGGTCCATGTGTCCGCCTGTCACTAAACTGTGCAAAATGACAGAGCATTAGTCTGTTTCTAGTTCTTTTTTTTGGGGGGGGGCTCTTTTTGAGACAGGGTCTCTCTGTAGCTCCAGCTGTCCTAGAACTCGGTATGTAGACCAGGTTGGTCTTGAACTCACATAGATCCACCTGCCTCGGCCTCCCAAGTGCTAGGATTACGCCTGGCCTTCAAGTTCAGTTTTATTAGCAGGGGCTTCTCTGATTGGAAGTGACGAGTGTAGACTCATGCTTAAGACTGCTGTTCAGGGGCCCTCAGTTACCTGTGCAATGACTTCAGGGTCCATGGGGCGATGGTTATTGAAGCTTTTTGACCTTCCTGCTGTGGCGGTCTTCCGGATCTGTGGACTGTCCAGCCGATTCTTCAGGGATGAGTGGCGACTAATAGAGTTGAGGCTCCCATGGCCGCTGATGGAACACTTATCTGGCCCTTCCTTGGGGAGATTCTGGCTCATGATGGGCTGGGAGGATGGGCGGCAGCTAGCCCCCACCCCCGGGGAGGAGCAGTCAGTCAGGGGACTGCTTAGCCCATGGCTGTCGCTCCGAAATGCTTTCCTGATGCTCCCAGATTCTGGACGCTTCCTTTGCCTTCAATCACAAACAGAGGGGCACTGATCAGGGAGCCCTGGCTCCAAGGAGCCAGGGTGGTGAGCAAAGGGGTGGAGGCTGGCGCCTGGGGCTTCTGGAAAGAGGCGCACAGGGGGCCTTTGCTCCGTGTTTTTATTTTTCTTGTTTCTCCATGGATCTGTTCCCTGCCACCCCCAACCTGGGCAGAGGCAAATGGTGACTTATTTGGTGGTTGGGAGCTTTGAATTCTAAACATGAAAGATGCTGTCAGAAAAAAATGTCCGATTAAGAGGTTTCTAAGAAGAGAAAGATTCATGAAAAGACCTACTCCATTTGCTACTCTGAACAGAAACCCCAGGCCCAGGTGTGAAAAGTCTCACCATGACCAAGGAGGGGGACTGCTGATAAGAAGACAGAGGTAACTTTTCCAAATTTTGCCCAAGTATAGAAACCTGTAATCATTCTGGGCTCTGGCAGAGACTACTGCTTACTAATAGGCATGGAAGAGAGGCTACGATGATGGGGACGGAGGCCCAGGACCATTGCCTGCTCTGAGGGTGGGAAGGGCATCTGCATACCTGCAACGCCACCCAGCCCTGGGCTAAGCCTGGCTCTGGGCCACTTTACTTCACAGCACTCCCAGTCTCAAATGATGTGGCGTGGTGGAATCCTAGCTATATGGTATTGCCTGCTACTGGATGATTTTATTTCATTTTCTGTTCTGAATTAGGCTTAAAGGACCTAATTTAAGAAGCCATGAAGCTGCTAGTTTGGATGGCAGATGGGTAGCTCTGATGCTGAATCTATTGAGGGAGCTGGGCTGAGCTAGGGATTTGAGTCTGGAAGGAGGGAAGGGCAGGCCCCTGTAGCCTGGTGGCCAGTGTTCTCAGTCAGTCCTTGTGCTGCTGGGAGCTGAGGTTTACTTTATCTTTCTGGGTTTAAGAACTGACACACAGCAACCACTCCATGAATCTGTCTGCCAGGCAGTTCTGGTGGCTATTCTCAATAAGAAAAAGTGTGCTCTGTAGTCTTGGAAGACCCTACTGAGTCCTGTGTGAAGTTTTCCATAACAGCACCTGCAACGCAGCCTTGAGACCCCCTCCCATGCTCCTTCAGCACAGCTACAGCACTGTGGTTAGTTACCTTTCCACGTGGGCTTTGTCTTGCCAGACTGTAAACTCTGAATATCTAGCATTGGTGCTGCTCGGCACAAAGCAGATATAATGTGTGGAATTAAGTTGAAATGCCACACCCTAAGAACTCTGCCGATTTCCCTTTTCCACTCAAGGATGGCTGACTCACAAATCTGAAACTGCTGAGCAGGCAGATTTATTAAGTTGCTGTTGTGTATCATGCCAGGGTACATTCTGGGGGCAAGAAGACGAAGACAGAGATGCTGGTTACAGGGAACTCAGCCTGGCAGAGGAACTAGATACAGCACTGAGGATCTACAACTATATTAAGCCACTTTGGAACACAGTCCCAAGGAACTCAGTGTCAGGAAGGCTTTCCCAAAAAGGTAATGTTCAGACTGAATCTTGAAGCGTCAGGAGGGATTAACCAAGTAGGTGGTAGATCAGAAAGTACAGGGCCCAGGGAGAGAGTTCCCTACCGTAACAGGAAACTTTTGTGGGAGGAGTCTTGTGGAGGCAGGAAGGAAGGGAGGGAGGCAACCTGGCTTCTGGGGGGCTGGTGCTCATCCACTTAAGTCTAGGGAGATAATGCTGACAATGATTGGTCATGGTTTGTCCTCCAAGAAATTCATCGTAAGAATACTGATACCACCAAACAAGGTATTCAAGGGAACTCCGTTTCCATTTTTTAATGATTTTAGTTGCTACTCTCTATAATTCCTTTGTATAAAAAGCATCACTATATGATGACTTCGTAGTTTAGTGACAGAGGCACTGGGTTCTATACCCAACACCAAAAAATGAAAAATAAAAGTGCCTAAATAAATATCTACTGCTCCTCCACTAATCCAGCCTCGATTTCTGGCTTAACAGGCTTATGACTTTGTCATTGTAGGCTTATAATCAACACAGGCTTGCAAATAATGAAAACTGTGATTAGCTCACAGCTACTTTTTCTTAGCTTGCCCTCCCAACAGGCTGGAGAGAAGAATAAAATCCTCAACTTTTTTACTAGTCCTAATTAAATTATGATTATACCGAGTAAAGGGGCTGAATAAATTATATGAACCTGAGGGTGAAAGGGATAGAAGCGAGCCACGTCCCCCGCCCCCGTTTACTGTTTGACTGGAAAAAAGCCAAGAGACCTGGCAACCTCATACAGGTTAAAAACAAGCAGCGTCTTTTATTCTCTTTCCGGTCTCAGTGTCCAGAGGCCGTGCTTAGCAGGGTTTCAAAGTGCAAATCATTTCACTCCTCTTGAGTCAGAGGTAATACAAAGTGTACATCATCTCCAATCCATGTTCACCAGGACTGCCTGGGGCTTATCCTCCTCCTGGTACTGGGCCATTGTCCAGGGTCTGGCGGAAAGAGGTCTGTAGGACTCGGTGTCTGGCCCCTTGAGATGAAATTAGTTCTCCAATAGTCTGAATGCCTCTTGGGGAGGCAGCAGCACATGGGCGGGCGAGCGAGGAATCTCTCTAGATAGCCAGCGGGATGTGGATGGAGTTAGAACCTCAGAATACTGCTAATAGGCATGATGAAGCTAGGGTCAGAGGTAAGCCTGCTGTTGAGGAGTGGGATCTGCAAAGGCACTGCCAGGAAGAGTGGTACACAGGGCTAAAGCGACAGGAGCACTGTTCCTAGTGTGGAGAGAGCTAGGGGTCATGGGACCAATCAGGAGCCCAGTGCTCTCTCCTATTCTCCACAGCAGTGGTGAAGGAGAGAGAAACAGACATATGACATCTAAATAACCTGCTTGGTGGGATAGCCTGGTGGAAGACACATGAGACTTTGAATTTTCAAACAGACAAGGGTCAAAGAAGACATCAAACGCTATTTGAGTAAGAATTGGAAAAGAAAAGGCACAAAGCCAAGTTGCATAAAATGTCTAAAGCTTTGATGAAGGATTGACTATAAGATAGCCAGGAAGGTCTAGGCTGGCAGAAACTGAGAGAACACGGAGAACACCCTGCCACAGCATGACGACAGACCCACGCCAGCTTCCTTAGCCCTGCCATCCACCTTGCAGCAGCAAAGAATACTGGAGATTGTTAGACTGGGGGAGCTGATAGCCCTTCGTGCAGGTAGGAGTGGAGTTAGGCCAGGGGTGAGGCTGGGGGTGTGAATCTTTCAGGGAAGCAGAAAATGAAAAGCAGAGCTTACTTGTTGATGTTTGCAAGATAGATGTCAGCTACATGACCCCCACTGGGACAGCTGGCCCCCACTCTGGCTGTCACCTTTTCTTCAGGTGGCTCAGACATGACCTCAATCTCAGACTTGGGGCTGGACCTCTCCATGACACCATCCTCGCTGGGGGAGAAGGGAAAACAACAACACAAAAAGCAGTGTTAAATCAGCAAGATGGCCCCCCTGGATATATACATGACCCCATACAGCTTGGAGGCAGCAGCAACCCCTGGTGGGGTAACTCTATGAGGCAAGGATCACTTAAATAAAAATAAATAATCTGCTGAGTGCTCTGTAATCCCCAGCTCCTCAGGAAAGCTTGGCTAGGGACACCTGGATTAGGCATCTGCCTCTGGCACCATGCTGCTTTCCTGGGGCAGCCATGATGGGGCTACCTCCTGGAGAAGGAAGCGGAAGTCCAGGTTGTGTTAACTGCTGAGGTCCTGAGCATGCTGGTAAGGGCAGGCAGCTCTGCACTGGCCTTGGAGACACCAGTGTTGAGGTGGGACGTGGACACATGTTCACACTGTTGTAGCACATCTAGCCTTGCCTTGATGTGTCCAAGATGGTCCCTGGTCTCTCCACTGCTCTCCTTGGCCCCTGTGGCTACTGATGATAAAGAAAGCCTCTTCTGGCCGGGCGTGGTGATGCATGCCTTTAATCTTAGCACTTGGGAGGCAGAGGCAGGCGCATCTTTGTGAGTTCAAGGCCAGCGTGGTCTACAGAGTGAGTTCCAGGACAGGTGGGGCTACATGGAGACCCTGTCTTGAAAAGACCAAAAAAAAGCCTCTTCTCCCCCGCAACTCATCTTCTCTCAATCCTGTAGTGAAGTCATAATGCTAAATTTGGGAGAGTTCTGTGCACGCACAGATCATCACCAGGTTTGTGATGTTATCAACCCAGGGAAGATTTCCCCATAGAACAAGCCCCGGAGAGGCTGGGAGGGTGCAGACTCATTCAGGATATCAACCTTAAAAAAATAATAGTAAGGGACTAACAGTGACAATGCTGCTTCCCAGAGAAGTGAGGGGGCAGAGGCAGGGTAAAGGAACAGGGTGGCCAGCTTAGGTGCACCAGGAGATTCACTGCAGCCTGCTCAGGGGACGCTGCTTCCAAGGGTAGGAACCAAAGGGTGGCCCCTTCAACGGGACCTCTAGAACGAGCTGCTCCCCCTTGTTCCTGATAGCCTTTTCTCTCTGCCCCACTGTTTTCTCTTCCATAAGGGTACTTAATACAGATTTCTCTTAGAAAATAACTTGCTATTTTTATTTGGAAGTGGAAAAATACCATCAGTGGCTCAGCATGTTGGGGTACAGGTAGCTGTTTAAAAGAGAAGCCAAGGGGCTGGAGAGATGGCCTAGAGGTTAAGAGCGCCGACTGCTATTGCAGAGGACCGGGGTTCAATCCCCAGCACCCACATGGTGGCTAAAAACCATCTTTAACTCCAGTTCCAGGGGAATCTGATGCCCTCTTCTGACCTCCGTGGCATTGCATGACAAGGGTGCACAAACCTGCATGCAGACAGTACATTCATATACATACGAAAATAAATAAAAAAAAAAAATAAAAGAGAAGCCAAGTATGGTAGCTCATGCCTGAAATCCAGCACTAGGGAGGCTAAGGCAGGAGGACTGTTGTGAGTTCAAGGCCAGCTTAGACTATATAGTGAACTCAAGGTCAGCCTGGGCTATAAAGTGAGAATTTATCTCAGAAAAAAAAACCAGAAACAAACAAACAAAAGCAGAGAAGCAAGAATGTTTCCCCAACCTGATCTTTCCAGAAAGGAAACACGCATTATTCTTCATAGGTAGAAATGTGAATGAGTGCTAGCTGGCAGGGCTCTAAAACAAATGATCAGACAGCGATTTAAAGCAAGAACAGAAAATGGCAAGACTAAAAAAAAAAAAATCTTCATGGGGCTGGAAAGATGGCCTAGCAGTTAAGAGCACAGACTGCTCTTTCAAAGGACCTGGGTTCAATCCCCAGCACCCACATGGAGGTTGAGAACCGTTTTTAACTCCAGTTCCAGGGGAATCTGATGCCCTCTTCTGACCTCCATGGCACTGCGCAACACGGGTGCCCAAACCTACATGCAGACAGTACATTCATAAACATAAGAATAAAAAAAAAATCTTCAACTGAGTTGTGGGCAGGGGAGTGGGGGTGGTGCTCCATGGAACTGGGAGCCTTAGGCCCTGGGAAGCAGTTTCCCTTAGTCTCTTACAGAAGCCTGACTTCCACGGTGCAGTAGGGACCACCCACAAAGGTGCCAGGGTCTTACTTACGTGTCCTGGACTACGATGTACTGATGAGGGATGAGTCCGTCTATACCATTGTGCCGTCCTTCCCACCAATCGTCAGAAGCCCGCTGGTAGAGCAGCAAGGATGCTCCCTTCTTGAAGGACAGCTCTCGGGCTGTCCGGCCCACATAGTCAAACTTGGCAATGGCCTCAATAGGCTCACATTCTGGGAGAAGCAGAAAAGAAGGAAACACATGTTGCTGGGATCTACAGATTCAGGAAACTGGGCGAACAGCCGAGAGAGCTGGACTTACAGTGGTGGGAGAACAACTCCTTGTGAAAAATAAGCACTGGTGACCTATAAAGCTCTCATAGCCAGTGTTCTCTTCCCTGCCATCCATCTGCTGTCCTCTCCACCTGGACCTCTTTCCTCTGCCTGAGAAACACCTGGAGACACTGCTCCTCTGTGAACTTCTTTGCTGATTCCACAGCTCTTTATGCAGACCCTCCTATTATCAAAGTGGCCACTTTATTTTTAGCAGTAATGGGAACTGAACCCAGGGCTTCAGACATTACGTAAGTGCTCTACCAATGAAATACAAACCCAGCTCACCGTATTGTATTCTTAAGCATTATTTCTTTTCTGATTATATATTAAGTTCATTAACTACATTAACTTATGTTTTAGGTAATTTGTTTATGTTATCCATTCTTCCCAGCAGAATATAAAATATGAAAAATTTTTTGTAAAAAAATATATGGGAATACATATGAAAGTAATTTGAAAAATCAAAAGGGTTTACAGTGCAGCGCACTTTTACTTCCGTGTTTTGTGTCTCTTCATTTGTACGTGATGATCATAAGAGTGTGAATGATGGCAGTGACAGTAACAGTGTCCTTTATGAGGCTGTTATGAAAAATTAATGAATCACAATTTGTGAAAAGCTTAGAGCGGCGACTAGCACTGAATGTGTACATTAGCAATTATTCTTTTTTATCTGTTCTAAGCTGCAGATACAGATTAGATAGTAAGCAAAAGGCTGAAACCCTGAGGTCATTAACACTGGGTAGCAGAGAAGCCTGCTTAAAAACAAGACCACACCTGTAAAAGCCCTGGCTGGTCTGCTCTGAACTGGACTGGACTGGACTGCAGGAGCAGACCACAGAAGTTTGGCCTTAGAATCCCAGTCTCTGTTTTCTACACCCTCAGGTACCTCCCTGACCTCATTTTCTCAGCTGCTCTATTTCACTAGAGATAAAACCTCTAACAGTGAGAACAAGGCTGCTCTAACCTACACTGAGCTCTCTAGTTCACCTACTTCTCAGGACCATGCTGATCCTTCTTATATCAGGATCTAAACAACAAGCCCTATCCCCCTTTAAAAGCCAGCTGAAGATTGCAGGATTCCAAGCATAGCAGCGAGGTGGGGGTGGGGGTGGGGGTGGAGGTGGGGTGGGGTTGGGTCGGTGAGGCTGGAGGAGGTGATGGATAGTGGAGTGGTGGTGGTGGTGGAGGTGTGGTGGTGGTGGTGGTGGTGGGGTGGTGGTGAGGAGGTGTGGTGGAGTGGGTGGTGGGTGGAGTGTGGTTGGTGGAGGTGGAGGTGGTGGAGGTGGAGGGAGGGGTGGAGGGAAGGTAGTGGAGGTGGAGGTGTGGAGGTGGTGGAGGTGGTGTGGTGGATAGGGGAGTGGTGTGGAGGTAGGTGTATGGTGGAGGTGGAGGTGGTGATGGTGGTGTGGTTGGAGGTGGTGGAGGTGGTGTAGGTGGTGGAGTGGTGGAGGTGGTGGTGGTTAGAGGTGGAGGAGTGGTGGTGGTGTGGTGGAGGTGTGTGGAGGGGTGTGGATGGTGCGAGGTGGTGGAGGTGGGAGTGGGTGGGTGTGGAGGTGGTGGTGGTGGTGGTGGGTAGTGGTGGTTGTGGTGATGGTAGTGGTTGGTGGTGGTTGGTGGTGGAAGGTGGTGGTGGTGGAAGGTGGAGGTGGTGGAGGTGGGAGGTGGGGTGGTGTGGTGGTGCTGGTGGTGGAGTGTTGGGGGTAGTGGTGGTGGTGGAGGTGGTCGTGGTGGAGGAGTGTAGAGGTGAGGTGGAGGTGGAGGAGGTGGTGTGGTGGGTGGCTGGTTGGAGGAGGAGAGGAGGTTGGGTGTGGTGGTGTGAGGTGGTGGTGGTGGTGAGGTGGTGGTGGTGGTGGTGAAGGTGGAGGTGGTGGTGGTGGAGGTGTGGAGGTGGCTGGGGGTGGGGAGACGTGGGGGAGCTGGTGGTGGACGGATTGGAGGTATGTGAGGTGGTTGGTTGTGAGTGGTGTGGAGGTGGAGGTAGTGGTTGTGGTGGAGGTGGAGGTAGTGGTTGTGGTGGAGGTGGAGGTGGAGTGAAGGTGGAGGTGGAGGTGGAGGTGGGTGGTGTGGTGGTGGTGGAGGTGAGGGTGATGTAGTGGGGAGGTGGTGGAGGTAAGTCGAGTGGATGGTGGTGAGTGGTGGAAGAGGAGTGTGTGAAGTGGAGGTGGAGGTGTGGTGGATTGTGAGTTGTGGTGGAGGTGGGTAGTGGTGTGGGGAAGGTGGTGGAGGTGGTGGTGGTGGAGGGGGTGGTCGGTGTGGCAGTGGGTGTGGTGGAAGGTGGTCGGGGTGGAGGTGGTGGAGGTGATGCTGGTGTGGAGGTGGTGTGGTGGTGGTTGGAGGTGGAGTGGAGGTGGAGGTGGTGGTGTGGTTGGTCGGTGGTGGTTGTTAGTAGGTGTTGTGGTGGTGGTGGGGGTAGTGGTGGTGGTGGAGGTGGAGGTAGTGGTGGAGGTGGAGGTGGAGGTGAGGTAGTGGTGGAGGTGGAGGTGGAGGTGGAGGTTAGTGGGTGGAGGTGGAGGTGGAGGTAGTGTGGAAGGTGGAGGTGAGGTGGAGGAGGTAGTGATGGTGGTGGAGGTGGAGGCAGTGATGGTGGTGGAGGTAGTGGTGGTGGAGGTGGTTGGAGTAGTTGAGTGCTGGAGGTGGTGGCAGTGGAGGTGGTGGTGGAGGTGGAGTAGTGTTGTGGTGGAGTGGAGGTAGTGTTGTGGTGGAAGGTGTGAGGTGGTGGAAGGGGGTGAGGTGTGGGTGGTGGTGGTGAGTGGTGGAGGTGGTGGGTAGGTGTGGGGGGAGGTGGTGGCGGTGGAGTGGAGGTTGGTGGAGTGTGGTGGTAGGAGGTTGGTGGTGGTGTCAGTGGTGGTGGAGTGGTGTGGAGGTGGATGGTGGAGGTGGAGGTGGTGGTGGTGGGTTGGTGGTGAGTGGTGGTGGTGGAGGTGGAGGTAGTGGTGGTGGTGGAGGTGGAGGTCGTGGTGGAGGTGGAGGCAGTGATGGTGGTGGAGGTGGAGGTGGAGGTAGTGGTGGTGGAGGTGGAGGTAGTCATGGTGGTGGAGGTGGAGGTGGAGGTAGTGGTTGTGGTGGAGGTGGAGGTGGAGGTGGTGGAGGTGGTGGAGGTGGTGGAGGTGGTGGGTGTGGTGGGGGTGGTTGTGGTAGTGGTGGTGGTGGAGGTAGTGGTGGTGGTGGAGGTAGTGGTGGTGGTGGAGGTAGTGGTGGTGGTGGAGGTAGTGGTGGTGGTGGAGGTAGTGGTGGTGGTGGAGGTGGAGGTAGTGGTGGTGGTGGAGGTGGAGGAGGAGGAGATGGAGGAGATGGAGGAGATGGAGGTGGAGGAGATGGAGGTTCGGGTAAAGCTCTGAAGACCATGTCATTTAATTCTGTTCCGAAAACTGAGGCCCTCAGTCAACTGCTAAGACTTCCAGAGACCATGTGACCCAGAAGTGGGGTGTGGAAGGGCTGGAAGCAGGGCCTGTGCTGATTAGACAGGCCCTGAGAAATCACGGGCACTCCGGAGGGGCTCAAGGGTGGCAGCTGTGCGCCTCTACGCCCTGGATGCACACTCACTAGGCTGTTGCTCACGCACGGCTGTTTGGAAGGGGTCAGTTTTCCCAGTGGCAGGCATGCGAGCCGTGGACTCTGTGCTGTCACCCCCACTCCCCCTGCTTGTTTCTGCTGGGTTTTGGCCCAGCTTCTTTATTCCCTGGGCTGCTTGCTCTTCAAATGTGTTTTCCTTTGGTCTCCAGTTGCTCGGCAAGAATTAGGGACTGATATCTGCTGGATTCAGGCTAGATAAGAGGTGGCACAAAAAAGCTGAAGGGCTGCGAAATGTTTAGTTCTTCACCTTTCGATTAATTTCTATTTGAGAATATATCTTCAAAGAAAGGAGAGACAAGGAAGCTCCCTGCCTCTCCTTGGGGACTGATGGATAGCAGAAGTAATCAAATGCACAGTACACATAACCACTCCTGCTTCATCCACAGCCCACTGACCAGGAAGTAGGCAGCATACCGTCATCACTTGTGTGGTGCTCTACAGTCACATCCTGGGTGGAGTCTTCAGCTGAGATAGTCTCTCCATGAGGACTGTCACTGAAACAGAAGCAAGAGTATTTTGAAAAATATTTTCTTCCCCTTGACAGCTTCTTTGGAGCAGAGGCATTGAATCAATTGTGGCTTGCTATATATCCTAAGTGTATACAGCCATCAAATGCGAAGAATAAAATATCTGTCTCTAGAAGTTGTCTAGTTTAGTACCCACTACAGAAAACACTTGTCACTGTTTGGGATTACCCTGAGAAAAAGGGAAGGCCTCTTGACATTACCAAATAAACTCTTTAGAAATCAGCGAACTCAACTCTTCAAAAGTGAATTTTCTTCATGAAGGTCTCCCTGCTCAAGGAGGAAGCATGGCAGAAGGGAAGCCTAGGTTGCTGCATCGGATAGAGCCGGACATGAAAACCACCTCTGATGGTTGCTCGTTAGGTAACTATCTCTGGACAAGCAACTTCATCTCTTTAGGCCTTGGCTACCTCATCCACATATCCAAAACAATGTCTACCTCACAGAATTATGTGAGGAGTCAATAATGTAACTGATGAAGGTTTTAGCATGCTTAATGAGCGTTACTTCCTTTCCTTCTTCCTTCTCTTCTGCTTGATGTCTCTAAGGGGCTATACAGAAGTCAGAAAGCAGAAGGTGAGTATAGGTGTGTGTGGAAGACAAGAACAACGGAAGAAGAATCTGCTGCAGGTTAGATTCAAAGAGAGGGCAGGAGATAAAAGGGAAGTTAAGCTCTTAAACAAAATAGAAGTTATGTTCTCTCAAATCATCCTGAGTGGAAAACGGAGAATGGCCAGACGTCACTAAGACAGTGTTTCCTCTGCTATCTCCTGGCTCAGGGGCTTCAGAGTAGATGGAAGTTCTTTTTTTTTTTTTATTAATTTTTAATTTATTTTTGTATGTGTATGAATGTATTGTCTACATGTAGGTTTGTGCACCCGTGTCATGCAATGCTGCAGAGGTCAGAGGAGGGCATTGGATTCCCTTGGAACTAGAGTTAAAGACAGTTCTCAACTGCCATGTGGGTGCTGGGGATCAAACCCCGGTCCTCTGCAAGAGCAGGTGGCACTCTTAACCACTAGGTCATCTCTCCAGCCCGGAAGTTCTTTTTTTTAAAAAAATATTTTATTTATTATTTTTATTTTATGTGCACGAGTATATTGCCTGCATGTACATAAATGCGCCCATGTTGTGCAATGCCCACAGAGGTCAAAAGAGGGCACTGGTTTCCTCTAGAACCGGAGTTAAGGACCATTGTTAGCTGCCATGTGGGTGTTGGGACTTGAACCCCTGGGTCCTCTGGAAGAGCAGCTAGTGCTCTTAACCATTGAGCCATCTCTCCAGCCCCAGAAGTTCTTTTTTTTTTTAATTTTTATTTATTTATTTTTTTATGTATATGAATGTACTGTCTGCATGTAAGTCTGTGCATTGCTGCGGAGGTCAGAAGAGGGTGTCAGATTCCCCTGGAACTGGAGTTCTCCTGGAATTGGAGTTATAGACAGTTCCCAGGCACCATGTGGGTGCTGGGGATTGAACCTGGGTCCTCTGCAAGAGCAGTCGGTGCTCTTAAGCACTAGGCCATCTCTCCAGGCCCAGGATCACCTTTTAGAACTGGTAAGTGAGCTGAAATAGTTGCGCACAGCTATGGGGTGGCCAGGCAGGCGCCTGTTCTCCCTGGTGGTCCCAGTCTCTTGGCCGCTCTCCAGGACTTGGAGTCCTATCTTCTCAGGCCTGAGGTCTGGGGTACTAAAGCTCCCTAACTATGTGGGAGCATGGTCACTGACCACTGCTTCTTGGTGGCTCTGGCCTGAGGTCTGGGGTACTAAAGTTCCTTAACTAAGTGGGAGCATGGTCACTGACCACTGCTCCTTGGTGGCTCTGGCCTGAGGTTTGGGGTACTAAAGCTCCCTAACTAAGTATATAGTCTTTCCGGAGGCCACTAATAAATGTCACATGCATACCACATGGGGTGGAAACTGAAGAAAACACCTTAGAGAAAACAGGAAGAAAGAGCTTTCATGTGTGTATATTAGTGGAGTCTCACTCCTTGGTCTGCAGGGAGTTGGGGGTACTATGCCGCCCACTGTACTGATCCAGAACCCCTGTGGTTTGATATTTAATAGGTGAGGGAAAACTTTAGAAGATAGTAAAAGCAAGAATCAAAAACACTATTCCACAACTCTTCACAACTCATGCAAAGGGGAGTCACTTGTAAGAGAATAGGTCCCTGAAGCTCATTAGCTGAGATCTGAACTGGTCAACCTGCCCAGTAACTGAAAGCTTTCTTCCTAAGCCCTTCAGCTGAGGTACCTCCAGCTAAGATCCAAAACTGGGATCTATAGCCCAGCAGACAGAAATGAATCCAAGAATATCACTGTTATAGGAAGTTTACCAAGGTACCCTGTGACCAATTGACCTCTGATTAATAAACACTCTTCCTGTCCTCGCTACGTTGGTGGATGGCACTGGAACTGGCAGGATTGGTTCTAGATGTTAAGTTTAGATGGAATCTGATTGGGCAGGCTTATGTTTTCAGCTCACGCTGAAAAAAAACCATATGGAAAACAAGGGAGGAGGTGTGGGACATCGGTGATCAACAAAGAGGGGGAGCAAAAAGTGACACTGTAAAGTGGTATCATGGTGTCTATGGCCTGGGAGATAAGAAGTCAGCGTTGAGTTCCCAGTCACTGAGGTGGGCTAAAATGCTGTCACTGACCTTTCTAGTTTTCTGGGTTTCAGGGACTTCATCTATAAAATGGGAACTCAGATTCCATTTTATGGAAATGATTCCATTTTATGGAAATGATTTATTTGTCTAAAGGAGGGGCCTAGCACAAATATACTTTGGGATTTCTTTTAGAACTATGCTCAGGCTAGGTCATATAAACCTTGACCTACATAATTTTGTGCTGTTTCATGGCAGTACTGTGACTAACTAACCCAAAATAAGCTTACACCTTTTCCTCTTCACAAATTTCTGAAATCACTGTAATGTGCTCTCTTACAAACTCACGGTGAGATCATGCCTTATATCTGGACTCTTCTGTTTAAGAGCAGGATACCCTAGGACCCAGCACTGTGTTTCTCACAATACACAAATATTCCTTATCTCAACACTGCACTGTGTGACACTGCTGACTGATGAACAGCAAGTCTAAACATCACTTTGTAAAAGTTCCTTTCCTTGAGAACTGCTGTGAATGTTGCCATTATTCTTCAGGATGGTCTTGCCATATAACACTCATAGAAAAACAGGAGATGGGCGAGATAACGCTTATTAGGTGGGTTCAAGGTCAGGAGATGGCCAGACCCTGGCAACATACAGAGCCTGTGAATGGAGATGGGAAGGCCTGGCTGTTTCCCTTTGTTTTACCATCTGGTCCTAGTGCCAGAGGGTATCAGGCACCCCCTCACCTCCGGTCTACTCCCCTCCCCTCCCTTCCCCCAGTCCCCAGCCCCCTACCAGCAATCCTCCATGCTTCCTCCTCTGCTGTAGATGGGGCCCTCCAGCTCCCTGGGGTTTGGGAAGATGTTCTCATGCTGGATGATGATAGTTTTGATCAGCTCATTCACGTGGGCTTGGCAGGACACCTGGTCATGGCCCTCTGGCACTGACATCAGTGAGGGCCCGAAGCAGATGGCAAGGTTGTAGGGGTCCATCATGTTCTCTTCATTGAACTGCGATAAGCTGGGAGAGAAGGGAAAGGGAGGAAATTGGAAAGCTCATGCCCAAATACCCAGAAAACACAATCGCAGGAGGCGGAGGCACTGCCAGGAGCAGAGGTGGAGGTCCACGAGCCGCCACCTGCCTTTCTGGGCATCAGAAGCCTTCTGGAAAGTCAGCCGAGGAAGACAGAGTGACTACTGAATGGTCACTTGGAAGCCAAGGAAAGGAACAGTGTAGGGTCTGCTTGCCAGTCCTGACCCCTCTTTCTTTCCAGTTCCCCTATTTGAATCCATAGGAACCTCATCCTCATCTTTACCCTTGAAGTTATCCATCAAAGCCACTCTGCCTTGAGAACACATTATCTATCACTGCAGAACTGAAAATGGCTCCCAGAGACCAACCCTTGCCCAGGTAATTAATTCTACGGTCTTCAGAAATAGGAACTGTGTACCATGTGCCTTCTTATATACAAAGGAATCAAACCAATAGGGATTTTCTATTTCAACCCTAGACTCACCAGAAAATCAATTAATTGATTAGCTTTTGTATTCCACTAGGACAATGAATTTCTTTCACTGTCTAGTGAACAGCTAATGCACTTGTTTAACATGTTCATAGTATCCTCTATTTATTACATCCAGGAATTCTTTGTGCATTCTGTTCACATTCTGTTTGGGGTTCCCCTGGACTAACTTCATTATTGCTTGCTCGCTTGTGTGTGTGTGTATGTATGTATGTACGTATGTATGTATGTATAGAATTCCCTAATCTTAGCCAAAGCTGTTCTAGCCACAATTTCAACCTTGGGAAAGGATCCAAGCCCTCAACTAGTCAGGCCCCTGCTGAGGAGTTTGGTTTCCTGATGGTCATCAGCAGTAGGTTTCCAGAGCCCAATTCTCACAAATCCTGAGAAGCAACCAGAGCCTTTGGACACTGTGGCTACTCTTGTGGATTGGGCAAAGTTCATACTGATGTGCTCCATATCTAGCTCATGGGCCAAAGCTGGTTTCTCTCTAATAAACAGCTTTCTCATGTCCTGGAGATTCTGACATGTACCTTGTGCTCTTTCTATAGTCACTGTAGGACACTAGAAATGGTATGGTGGGGGTGAACAACTCCGTGGTAAGTGGTATTTGAGAAACACTGTTCCACAGGACCCAAACTAAGTGCAGGAGAGGCTCACAGTGGGAAGGTCATCACCTCAGCGGTAGACTGCTTCACAGGAGTTTCTGTTTTGCTTGATTTTGGAAGACAGTTTCATTAGGTACACAAACTAGACTCGAATTCATTATATATATGCCAGGCTGGCCTCAAACTCACTATATATAGTCCAGGCTGCCCTCAAATTCACTGTATGTAGTCCAGGCTGTCTTCAAACTCACAATCTTCCTGCCTCAGCTGGCATTATAGTTCTATACTACCATACCCAGCCCACAGGATTTCTTAAAGATTTAATTTTAAAATCCTTTGGATCCTGAGTTAAAAGAAAACAGAGGTTTAGAAAAGACTAGGGAAGTAAATAAGTCTGCTTCATCATCAAATTATAACTAGAGAGAGCCAGGAGAGATGATTACCTTGGTAACCTCAGCAGAAATGACTTATACCTGAGGTGACCCGGCTAATGCTATAGCTAGTCCTAGCATCTTGGAGAGGCAGGAAGCTCAGCAAGGCTTTGTCTCTTTAGTGTAAGCTGATAGTGTTTTGGTAACAAGAAAGAACAAGAACTCAGAGTTTCTGGGAAGTGTGTTGGTCAAAGGAAGCAAATACTGTTTCTGAGAAACCTGAATGAAAGTTGCACAACAGCTGAAGGATGCCGTGAAGCCTCCCAAGGAAAGGACTGTTCTGTTCACAGGCTGTAGGACCACATGTCTTTGTGGACTGTGGTCTTGTGAATCTTTGTCTACTTTCTGGATTCCCATTAAAATCAAAACTAAAATGCAAACAAAATAGAACAAAAAAAAAGAGTGAGATCCTTGTGATAGCCAATTTTGACTGTCAACTTGGACACACCTGGAAGAAGGAACTTCAATTGAGGAACTTCCTCCTTTGGTTTGCCTGTGGGCAGCTAGGAGGGCCCAGCCGACTCTGGGTGGTACCATCTCTAGGCAGGTGGTCTTTGCTGTATAAGAAAGCTAGCTTGGGAGCAAGCCAGGACGTGTTTCTCCATGGTTTCTGCTTCAAAACTCCTGCCCTGATGGACTGTTCAGTGAAATAAAATCTTTCCTCCTGAGTTGTTTTTGGTCATGGTGCATATCACAGCAACAGAAAGCAAACAGAGCAATCCTTTTCTTTCTTACAATCACTTTGAGAACACGTAATAAGTTTAGGGCTAAAACAGTGGTTCTTTATTATTTGGGACACAATAATTTGGCAACAGAGCTGGACAAAGCAGTACAGACTTTTAGTATCAGCTGTGCAAAAGTCTAAACAACAACAACAAACAACAATCTTTGATGGCTAACAGAGGTAACAGCTCCCACTTTAAAGTGTTGTTTTAAATTTAATTTTGATGTTGGCTTATATCTATGCTATTTCTTCCAAGAATCTGGATTTCTGTGGATTCAGTCCATAACAATAGTAAAATTTTCTTTTTGAAAGAATATTCATTTTTTATTTTATGTGTATGATTGCACTGCCAGCATGTAAGTGCACTCCTGTCACGAAATGCCCAAGGAGGCCAGAAGAGGACACCAGACCCATTGGAACTGGAGTCACAGATGGCTGTTAGCTGACACATGGGTGCTGGGAACTGAATGCAGATCCTATGCAAGAGAAGCCAGTGCTCTTAACTACTGATCCATCTTTCCAGCCCCAACAATAAAATTTTCTAACTGATTTACATTCAGCATTTTTGGGTACATCTTTATAAAGTTCAGTAACTTCTTTCTTTTCCTTTTTCCTTTCCTTTTTCCTTTCCTTTCCTTTTTCCTTTCCCCTTTCCTTTCCCCTTTCCTTTCCTTTCCTTTCCTTTCCTTTCCTTTCCTTTCCTTTCCTTTCTTTCGACATGGGAAACATTTTCACCATGCATTCTTCTTAATTTTTAACTTTTTCTTATGTACATTTGCGTGGCTAAAAAAAAATAAAATAAAAAAGAGGGGCCGGAGAGGTGGCTCAGTGGTTAAGAATACTGGATGCTCAGCTGGGTGTGGTGGGCCACACCTTTAATCCCAGCACTCGGGAGGCAGAGGCAGGCGGTTCTCTGTGAGTTCAAGGCCAGCCTGGTCTACATAGTGAGCTCTAGGTCAGCTGGGAATAAAGAGAGACCTTGCCTCAAAAAGACCAAAAAAAAAAAAAAATATATATATATATATTATATATATATATGATAGTTATCATTACATTGGTATGCTGTGCATGGGATGGTCCCGAACCTACATGGTGGCAAACTCTTAGTTGAACTCGTAGTTCCAGGGGATTTCATGCCCTTCTTCGGCTGTCATGGCATTTGTGCATGGGTACATACTCATGCAGATGGTGATATATACAGTGCAGGCAACACACTGGTACACATAAAATAAAAATAAGTCAAAGAAAGAAAAGAAAAAAAAAATCAAAACCCCAAACCCTCACAGATGTTAGCTCCACCACGGAGCAGTTGTTACTGTGACACAGGAGCCTCTGCTCCAGGCAGTGAATGGAAGGTAGGGCTGTCCACACTGGCAGTAATTTATGGGCTTCTACCTATCTTCTTCCCCCAACAGGTATTGTCTAGTATGTTGAGGATTTTAGACCTCAAAAATCAAGGCCTCAAATCCTCAGAGACTTTTTATTGTTATCTTCTTTCTTTTGTGGTGCCGTGGGTCTCGAACCCAGAGCCTCAAGTTGCATGTTCTCTGTCAGCAAATCACACTCTCAGCCCTGAAGGTTTGAATGGAATGAAGAAGAACTGTTACTGGTCTCAACCCCACGTAGGTGGTTGGTGAAGCAGATGTGGGCCGGGCTTTAAATAACTTTCTTGGGCTGGAGAATGTAGCCTACGTTAGGCCCGATCGCGCTTGCCAAGGGACCCTCGTTCGTCCCAGCACCCACATGCGTCTAAGAACCCGTCTGAAATCCAACTCACAGGAGTACTTCTCAGTTCCAGAGGAATCCGACGCCCTCTTCTGACCTCCGTGATGCTCAATTTGCACGAACACATCGTAGTTTGCAGCTCTGCATGCTGACAGTTACATTCATACACATACAGAAATAAAAAAAAAAAAAAAAAAAAAGCTTTCATAGGAGCCCCAGAATCACGTTCTCCAATCGGGATTTGATAACTTCACCCTGGTTCAGTTCTAAGAGACAGGAAGAGAAAGGTAATTCTAGATGACTCTTTCTAGTAGCCCCATAAGGGCATTTCCTCAGATCCTCTGATCCACTCGCATCCAGTGCCTGGCTGGCCTCTGCCCCTTCCTTATGTTCTGTCTTCCTTCTTAGGCGGTAGACTCGAGCTCTCACCTTCAGTCCTGTTCCAGCCACCGCGCCTGCTCTTCAGTCATCATCAGTTTTCTTCTCTGTAAACTAACATGCAGTAATGCCTCCCGCCATTTTAGCTCTATGTCCAAGCAGATGACTGAACCATGACTATGCTCCTCTTTATAATGAAACTCTTTCACAATTAAACAATTCTATCTCTTGATTCTCTGGTTTCTTCTGTGTCCTCTAAATTCTTATGTTGAAGACCTAATGTGACTGTATTAGGAGATGGGGCCTTTAAGGGGATAATTCCAGTTAAATGGGGTCACAAATGTAGAGTCTTAACACTAAGACTTCCTTTTAGGAAGAGGAAGAGACATGAGAGCAGTTTTGAAGTGTGCACGGAAGGAGAGGGCGTGTGTGAACATAGGGGATGGTGGCTGGCTACAAGCCAAGGAGAGAGGCCTCACTAGAACCACTGCACCTAGAACCTTAAGGGAATAATTCCTGCTGTCAAGTTGCCCAAGTCTGGGATTTGTTGGGCAGTCTGAGCAGATTAATTTGCTTTCCCTACTTCCTTACTACTTCATTTATCACATATGAAATACATTTTATTATTCTGATCATTTTCAATTATGAAATTCAGCCTCTGGGTAAAATGGCAGATTAGAATCTGCCCTTTTTATGATCCAGTTAAGCAGAGTCAGACTAAAGAAAAAGATGACTATTCCACAGAAAGGAAAGAACACTAGTACTTCACAAAGGTAAGAATAAAGAAAAAGACTATTCCACAGAAAGGAAGAGTGCTGGAACTTCACAAGGAATGGCAGGACAGCCAAGAGTGCAGACAGGGATGGCAGGACAGAGAGAAGAAGCCAGTCAACCACCTCTGGCTATGGAGCTCCCTGTAAAGGTGCTGGGTGGGGAGGACCGGAGCTCTTCCAAGAGGCAGGCCAGGCACCCCTGACTGGTGAAAAGACTGGTGGTTTAGCC
Organism: Rhizomys pruinosus; assembly: GCA_009823505.1. Taxonomy (NCBI): domain Eukaryota; kingdom Metazoa; phylum Chordata; class Mammalia; order Rodentia; family Spalacidae; genus Rhizomys; species Rhizomys pruinosus. The sequence goes on from VZQC01002611.1 coordinate 1,499,641, forward strand.
ACAGGACAAGCTCAGAGCTCTCACAAGCCATCAAATCCAGTTGCAGGTTTTGGAAAGACTACTATTTCTCTAGCAGATGGGTCACCAGTCAGGAGGGGTCCTGGGAGGGTCAGTCACTCTAGATGACTGCTGTAAAACCATGAAGATAGGCCCTCCACCTGCACAGTGCTGTAGTTTCTCTTCTCAGGAACAATGCACTGGGGGACACACTCTTCTAGAATATTATCCACTTCAGGGGTATTATCTGGGGAGTCTCCCAGCCCAGCACACAGACTGCAAAGCTAAGTACAGTCAAAGTGAAGCCAACTCTGGCACCTGAGCAGACAAGCTCAAGGCCAGCCCAGACCACAGGGAAGGCCAAAGTCTGCGTGCTGAACTGAGCTTCCACCCACACTGTGCATTTGGCTTGCAGTCTCCAACTTTGAGCACCCAGAAAGAAGCTTATCCAGTACCTTATGCTTAAATTTGTTTATCTTTTATTTTTTTTAATTTTTAAAAAAATTTATTTATTTATATGAATGTACTATCTGCATGTAGGTTTGTGCACCCATGTCGTGCAATGCCGTGGAGGTCAGAAGAGGGTGTCAGATTCCCCTGGAACTGGAGTTCTCCTGGAATTGGAGTTACATATGGTTCTCAGCCGCCATGTGGGTGCTGGGGATCGAACCCAGGTCCTCTGCAAGAGCAGTCAGTGCTCTTAACCGCTAAGCCATCTCTCCAGCCCCATCTTTTATTATTATTATTTTTTTACTATTACTTCAGTATACTATCCTTTAGTAGTATATTTTAAAAATGTTTTATATTTAAAATTTATGTCTTTTAGAGACAGGGTCTCCCTGTAGCCCCAGCTGTCCTGGAACTGGCTATGTAGACCAGGCTGTCCTTGAAGTCACAAAGATCAGCCTGCCTCTGCCTCCCGAGTGCTAGGATTAAAGGCATGCAGCAACACGCCTGGCCTTATTTACTGTGTGTGTGTGTGTGTGTGCGCACACATGCGTACGCATGGCAGCGGGTGTGTGTGTTTGTGTAGCACGTGCAATGACACATGTGTAATCAGTTCTCTCCTTCCACTTTTATGTAGTCCAAGGATTGAATTTTCTTTTTTTTTTTTTAATTTTTAAAAAATATTTTATTTGCCAGGTATGGTGGCACATGCTTTTAATCCTAGCACTTGGGAGGCAGAGACAGGCAGATCTTTGTGAGTTCAAGGCCAGCCTGGTCTACAGAGTGAGTTCCAGGACAGCCGGAGCTATATGGAGACCCTATCTCGAAAAGACAAAAAAAAAAAAAAAAATATATATATATAATTTAAGTCAGGCATGGAGGCATAATAAAATGTGTTAGTGCCTGCATATATGTTAAGTACATCCATATCTGCCGAAGGAGGTCAGAAGGGGACATCAGATCTCTTGGAACCGGAGTTACTGATGGTTGTTAGCCACCATGTGAGTGCTGGGAACTGAACCCAGGTCCTCTGTAGTGTAGCCAGTGCTCTCAACTGCTGAGCCACCCCCCCCCAGCTCTCACAAATTTTATTTCTCAATTAAAGTATAAATACATAGAAGTATAGTTACAAAAGACTTGTCTTCCAGCTGACCTGGAACTTGCTACATAGCCCAGGTTGTCTTCAATGTCTCAGAAATCTGCCTGCCCCTGCGTCCCCAGCCCTGGATTAAAGACATGTGCCACCACAACCAGCAATATAAAAGATTTATGGAGGGCTGGAGAGATGGCTCAGCGGTTAAGAGCACCAACTGCTCTTGCAGAGGGCCCAGGTTCCATTCCCAGCACCCACATGGTGGCTAACAACCATCTTTAACTCCAGTTCCAGGGAACCCGAGACACGGGTGCACTAAACTACATGCAGACAGTACACATAAAAACAATTAAATTTATTATTAATTTATCTTACACATAAAAAAATTAAAAAAATTATGGAAGGCTGTGTTGTTGATTATAGGTGATTTTTACTTCTTTTTAATTATCTTACATGCTTTCCTTTTGTTTTGTTTTTCAGACAGGGTCTCTATGGCCTAGGTGAATTTTCATGTTAAATGCCTTTACTGGCTAACCCATCCTACTACATTCATTTAAATTACTTACATGCTTTTCATTATTGGTCAGTCTTTTTTTTCCTTCTTTTAATTTTTGTCCCTTCTGTTCCTTCCCTTTTTCTTTTCAACTATATTTTCAGTATTCTGACTTAAAAAAGACTTTAGGTATTTACTTATTTTGTACATTTATTTTTATTTATTTATTTATTTATTTATTTGTTATTTATTTGTGTGTGGGGGGGAGTGTACGCACAGAGACGTGGCCTGAGGACAACCTGGGGGAGTCGTGTGGGTACTGGGACCGGATTCAGGTCCTCAGCTGCTGAGTCACCATACCAGCTTCTATGTTTTTGCTTTTATGTCCCTTCTTACATTCACCCAGTTTTGTTTCATTTTGTTTCTCATCACTGGGAAATCATTTTCTGACGCTGGTTTTAATTTTCCCAAATGTCTTGCTCTTTTCCCCTCCATGATAAATCTCTGCACCTTTTCTTCTCTTTTCTGCTATTGAAGCTTGCTTCTCCTCTATTTTTCCTCTTCCCCAGACTCCTTTCATTATGCCATTCATTTTTTATTTCTACATCTACCTTAAATAATTATCTTCCATAGCATATTCTACATTAGTTTTGCCGCTTTCTGGTTTTAGTAGACTTTAAATGATGTGTTATTTCTAAATCTGGTGTAGTTTGATGTTATTGCTACCAAAGCAATTTGTTTTGTTCTCTCTGGGTGGTATTGTGATTGAATCTTCAAGATTCTCAATAAGAAGAGCCCCCAAATAAAACTGGAAAGGATATCCAAACCAACAATGTTTGGATAACACAAAGCACAAAACAGAAACACAAGAAACATGTAAAAGTCAGGCAACACATCTCCTCCTGAAGTAACCCTCAAATATGGAATTCAAATAAATTGAAATAGGTAAAATGCTAGAAGAAGATTCCAAAAGTAAAAATGACCAATGACCTCAAAGAGGATGAAAACAAACAGATAAATCAGTCAAGATCTGGAAAGCGAAGTAAGCAATACAGAGGAAGGAGTCAGCAATGTGAGACCACCAGGCACAGGTGAAAAACAGAAAATGAGGAAAAATTCAGAAATGAAACTGATTTTGAAAGAAAGCAAAACCCAAACCAGAAATGTTTGAAATTAAAAAAACCCATTCAGGCCTGACATGGTGGCACACGCCTTTAATCCCAGCACTCAGGAGGTAGAGGCAGGCGGACCTCTGTGAGTTCAAGGCCAGCCTCATCTACATAGTGAATTCTAGGACAGCTGGGGTTACAGGGAGACCCTGTCTCAAAACACCAATAAAAAAAAAAAATCAGCAAGAGTTAAAAAAAAAAAAATCCCACAGTAGAGAGCATTACCAATAGATGTGACAATTAGCAAGTGTTAAAAAAAATAATCCTGGGGGCTGGAGAGATGACTTAGTGGTTAAGAGTGTCGACTGATCTTGCAGAGGACCAGGGTTCAATTCCCAGCACCCACATGGCGGCTAAGAACTGTCTTTAAGCAGGGTGTGGTGGTGCGTACCTTTAATCCTAGCACTTGGGAGGCAGAGGCAGGCAGATAAAAAAAAATAATCCCACAGTGGAGAGCATTACCAATAAATGTGACCAAATAGCAGAAGCTGTGATGGATGGAGGACCTCGGTTGAATAAATCTATATTCATTCAATAAAGAAAATAAAAATAAGCGAGTATGACCACAATGTCCATGAACTCAGAGACACAATCAGGAGCCCAAACTAAGATTCTAAGATGAGAGGACAATGCGGCTCAAACAGACATGAAAACCACACAGGATGTAGAATCTAGAGAAAGAAATAGACATCACAGCACAAAAGGGACCTAGAACTCCCAAACGGACAGGACCAGAGAAGAACATCTCCATGACAGAGTCAAGGTGTCAAAAATAGAAAGCAAAACCAGTTATGTCAGCTCACGCCTTTAACTCCAGCACTTGGGAGGAAGAGGTTGGAGGATCTCTGTGAGACCACACCAGCCTGGTCTCCAGAGCAAGTTCCAGGCCAGCTGTGGCTACAGGAAGATCCTGTCTCAAAAACACCCCCAAACCCTCACAAAACAAAAACAAAGCAATAATCAAAGAAGAACAAGAAATTGAGAGGGAGATGGGAGGGATAGTAGAAAGCAGAAGGAGGGGTGTAAATGATGTAAACACAACACTCATAAAATCCGAATAGCTAAAGCAACCCTGAGTGAAAAATGCAATACAGGGGGGATTGCTCTACCAGACTTCAATCTATATTACAGGGCCATAGTCATAAAGGCAGCCTGGTATGGGCACAAAAACAGACCCGTTGACCAATGGAACAAAATTGAAGATCCAAACTTGAGCTCATACAATTTCAGCCACTTCATATTTGACAAAGGGGCAAAAAAAATCTCAATGGATGAAGGATAGCATCTTTAGCAAATGGTGCTGGCAAAACTGGATCACCACTTGTAGAAGAACAAAATTAACCTCTACCTCTCACCCTGTACAAAAATCAACTCCAAGTGGATCAAAGATCTCAACGTAAAATCTGAAACCCTGAGGGTGACAGAAGAAAAAGTCGGCGGCAACCGACAAGACATCTAGATCAGACAGCGGCTGCACAGGAAGGTCAACAGCTGACAAATGGGACCTCATCAAACTCAGAAGCTTCTGTCCAGCAAAAGAAACAATCAAGGAAGTGAAAAGAAAACCCACAGAGTGGGAGGAAATCTTCACCACTTATTCATCTAGCAGAGCATTAATGTCAAGAATATAAAGACTACTCAAAAAACAAAAAAGTAAGAAAACAAATGAGCTACTCAAAAGATGGAGTAAAGAGATGAACAGTGACTTCACCAGGGAGGAAGTAAAGATGGCTGAGAAACATCTTAAAAAGTGTTCAACATCATTAATAATTAAGGAAATGCAAATTAAAATCACTCTCAGATATCATCTCACTCCGATACAACTGACTAAGATCAAGAACACAAAAGACACCAAATGCTGGAGAGGTTGTGGGGAAAGGGGAACACTCATCCACTGCTGGTGGGAATGTAAACTTGTACAACCATTATGGAAAGCAGTGTGGAGAACCCTTAAAAGACTCAAAATGAGCCTACCACCTGACCCAGTCATGCCACTCCTGAGTATATACCCACAAGACTCATCCTACCACAAAGATACATGCACATTCATGTTTACTCCACCTCTGTTCACAACAGCAAAGAGCTGGAACCAACCCAAATGCCCCTCAACTGACGAATGGATGACAAAAATGTGGTACATCTACATAGTGGAGTGGTAAAGAAAGATGACATTATGAACTTTGCAGGTAAATGGATGGAACTCGAAGCCATTATGCTAAGTGAAGTAACACAGTCCCAGAAGAACAAGCGGCGAATGGTCTCTCTCATTTGTGGATGCTAACACCAAATCCCCAGATGAAAGGCAAGCTGAACAACATTATTGTTATATTTCTGTTTATCTGAAAGCAATTATGTTGTTATAATGTAAATCTCTTAATGGGCTGTAGTACCAATCCAGCACTTACTTTCAAACTCTGTAACTACTGTATTTGAGTGGAACATATGTATGCATATTTTAGAGTAATATAAAATTAAAGGAGGAAAATGTGAATTCCTAAACATAAAGAAAAGACTGAGAGAAAGATGCAGAATAGTTATGGCAGAGTATATGATCTGGGGTGGGGTGGGGGGAAGGGAAAGGGGAGTATGTCTAAACTGAACTGAGAAAAGATGTCTGAAATACACAAAACATCAAAAAAAGCATTATAGAAAATTCTCAAAAAAAAGAAGGGAAAAAAGGGCAAATATATTAAAATAACATCAGCTCTCTTACTAGGTACCCTGAAAGTCAGGGAAGTATGGAATAATATATTTAAAGCTTCCAAGCAAATAACTTCCCATCAAGATTGGATCATTTAACAAAACTATCTTAAAATTGAGAAACAGGGACATTTCAAGACAAACACAAATGAACACAGTTCATGACCATCACACTAGAAGACACCTAAAGCAATTCCATATACACAGAATGAGGAGAAACAGTCTCAATCATGAGAGCACAGCAAACAAATCTCATGAGAGGAATGGATAAATAAAGGAGAGCTAGAAGGGACTGTATCATGTCCAACACAGTAAATCAGTAAGCCCTTCATACTAATAGGACAGAAAGAAAACAATGAAATTAATAAGAATTAGTAAATATTTCTCAATAATAGCTTTACATGTAAATGGCTTCAACCCACTAATAAGAAACACAGAGACGAGTTGACTAGGTTAAACAAGAAACAACTATGTGGTCTCCAAGAAACATACCGTACTGGCAAATGCCACAGACTAGGAGTCAAAGGTCAATCCATCAAGCAGACAAAATGGGGACACTGGGGACACTTTAACTGGGGAAGGTGTGGAGGAGGGTTAGACAGGGGAGAGAGGAGAGATAAACAATGCCTTGATAGTGTAAAACACCAGAGGGAATCATATTACTCTAAAAACTTACTGAAAAATTACACGTGTATAGCTGAAGGCCACATAATAAGAATTAGTGCTGGAGAGGAGAAACCTCCCTTTGAGTTGTTGGCAGGGTAGTCCAAGAGACTAACAAAATTACACAGGCTACATACAGCCCTTGACTGCCTCCCAGAACTTGAAGGTAAGACCTTACTGCTGAAGACAGGACATACTTTGGACCCAGGATTTGGAGAAATGGAGCTGGAACTGACCTGGAAGCCACCTACTTGAAGGCTGGCTCTCAGTTTTGGAGAGCACTATACAAGCCACTAAGGGAGAATATCAGTCAATGGTCCAACCTAACCTTAAGGCCTAATATCCACAACTGATGGCACAGCCAACTATACTGGGGGCAGTAGTGGTATTTTTACCTTAGGGGTAATCAACAGCTACATGATTGGACTTAAAGCCCAGTCAGTGGGAGGGAATTCACGTGTGGTACTATAAACATAGTCAAATACACATGGCTGGGGATGTCACAGAGCTTAGAGAAAACCTCAAAGCTGTCACATCTCTAGACAAATGTAATTTCTTACTATGTGCAAAATTTGGATCCTTATATTTACAGACAAATATCCCACTCACCACTTATCAAAGAAGTTTCTTTTGTAAGAGACAGAGATTATTACAGAGTTCCACAACTAGTCATACAGAGATTGTCTATGAACTGCCCAAGCCTAAGTAACAATGCAACCTCTACACCTAAGGCTCATGGAACATAATGGAACGAAGGGCATAGAGAACACTGAATGCATCTCTCAGCAGTCACCAGTGAAGCTCCCTCATGCAACAGAGGGCCATGAACATAAAAGGAGACAAATGGCAAAATGTATATAATAAGAGTCTGCAGAGTGTGGGTCTTCTGCCAGGACTCCTGTGGTAAATTTCACCCACTCAAGGCTCAGGGACCATTGCAGAAGAGGCAGCAGAAAGGTTTTTTTTTTTGAGACACGGTCTCTCTGTAGCCCGAGGTGGCCTTGAACTCACAGAGATCTGTCTGTCTCTGCCACCATGCCAGGCTTGGATATGCACAATTATATGGAAATAGAGTCCTATACGCTCCTGGGACCCTGCTCATAAGACTCTACAGCAACGGTGTCAGCATGTAGAAGACCCAAACAGACAAAAATCCAGCACACAACTGTGGAAATGGGCAGCAGGCCCCAATCTTAGCCAAAGAACTATTGGCAGCTGATTACTGCTGGGCAAGGAAGAGCTGATCTTCTTAAATCGAGGAACTCTAGAAGGACGGACTAGACCTCAGTGCATGAACTTGCACTGAACAACATCTGGGGACACTAACGTGACTCAATCGGCCTTAACACAAATGATAGAATGCATAAATTAAGTGGGGAGCTCTGGAAGGGAACCCACAGGGAAAAGATGTTCTGGATGAAGTATACAAAAGTTCAATAAAAAATTTACACAAAAATGCCCCAAACAAGCTGGCATAGCTATTCTCATATTTGAGAAAAGTAGACTTCAAACCAAAATTAGTCAGAAGAGATAAAGGCCACTACTTATTAATAAAGGGAACGATTCATCAAGAAGATATAGCAATCATAAACATACATGAACTGAATGTTGGGGCTCCCAATTTTATAAAACACTAATGTCTATAGGTCCTGATACAGTAACATGGGTGACTTCAAAACCCCACTTTCAACTGCTTCATAAAATAGAAATGGAAAGAACATTACCAAACTCATTCCACAAAACATTACCCTAACATTAGAGGACATACAACAGAAAAAGGGAACGATAAACTAATTTTCTTGATGAACACAGACTCAGATATTCTCAATAAAATTCTTGCAAACCAAATTAAGGAATATATTAAGACAATCATACACCATGTCCAGTTGGTTTCACTTCAGGGATGCAAGGATGCTTTAATATATACAAATCAATAAAAGTGATATAACACATAGACTGAAAGACAGAAACCATATGATCATCTCAATGTAGAAAAGGCTTTAAATAGCTACAATGTCCATTCATGATAGAAGCCCTAAGAGAAGGGGAAAAGAAGGAATACATCCTTATTATCAACATAATAAGACTACAGCAAACCTATAGTTAAAATTAATATTAAATGGGGAAAAGCTGAAAGCATTTTCTCTAAAATCAAGAATGAGACACAGAAGTACTCATGTATGCTCTTTTACAATGCAGTGCTCTAAATCTTAGCTCAAGGAGTTAAGACAAAAGTAGTAGAAAAAAAGGGGCTGAAGAGATAGCTCAGAGGTTAAGAGCACTGGCTTCTCTTGCAAAGGTGTGGGGTTTGATTCCCAGCACCCATGTGGTGGCTAATAACTGTCTGTAACTCTAGTTCCAGCGGATCTGACTCCCTCCTTTGAGCTCTCTGAGCACTGCATTACAAGGGTGCACTTACATACATGCAGGTAATATATACATATACATACATAAAATAATAAAAAATAAAAAATTATAAAAAAGAAAGAAAAAATCCAAATAGAAAATGAAAGGTCAAATTATTCCTATTTGCAGATCCTATACTTAGAAGACCCAAAAGACTCCACAAAAACAAAAACAATCTTAAACCCGATAAACACATTTTAACAAAGAAGCAGGATATATAAAATCATCACATCAAAATCAGTGGCTTTCCTGCATAGAAATAAACCTGGTCTCTGGAATAACAGAGAGTGTTACCAAAGGCCACTGAACCAATAAAGCAAATGTTGGTCTCCTTGAGTCAAGCAAGACTCCTCCACCAACATCAGCTACACCTCACCTGCTTGGAGATACTGTGCAGCAGTGGCAGCCATATATCTGTATATCCCAAATTTTCAATGGCTAGAATACAGAGAGTGTTACAAAGGCCCTGAACCAATAAAGCAAAATGTTGGTCTCCTATGAGTCCAAGCAGACTCCTCCACCAACAATGCAGCTACCACCTCACCTGCTTGGAGATACTGTGGCAGAATGGCAGCCCATAGATATCGTATTCCCAAATTTATTATGATGAATTAGCTCCTCCGTTGGAGGAATAACTCATGGATGTTGCCACAACCTTATACCCATCTAATGATTAGGAGAGTGTTATATGCGCCACAGTAGACGCATTGTCATCCCCCCTTTCTCAGAGAAAAAAAAAAAGTAAATCACAGGGATTAAACACACCATCCAAAACATCTGGTGTCTATACACAAAGTAACCTACACAACAACTAGACATGTTTAAATACCCTATATAGCTAATCGTTTGGCTTCATTAGTTAGGATTGAAAGCTTATCCCGCGGACAAATGATCCAGTCCATGAAAGGAAAGCCAGAACTGTCAGAGTCCAAAATGAATCATCTCCAGACATAAGTAGACTGTTGTGCTTCTCTCCACCTGTGCCCCATTCTCTAACTAAGGAACAATCTGGTGGAAGAGGGGAGTGGTAGAATGTAAGGGCTGCATATTGGGGTAACGGTAAAACTACAAGCAATGTAGTCTTACCTCATTGATCAAATTGATTGAAAAACGCTTCAGCCCTCCAGCTGGATGGTGGGAGCCTTAGGCTGTGTGGGCTGGAGCAACAACTGCTTGCCAAATTGGTTTTATAATGTAGGGATGCTTGTGACTAAGAAAAAAAAAAAAGGAGCTAGGAATACTGAAAAGTTCACTTAAAGCATGTTTTTCATGCCAGGCCTGAAGAAGGCCAAGAGCTTGGTAGGAAGATAGTCATTAAAATCCACTGGTAAGATTTGACAGTTTAAATGAGGTACTACTAAAAAAATAACATTTTTATATAGAGAGGTATTTCAGTATCACAAATACAAAATAATACAATTATAAAGTTAATGACATTGATTTCTCTGAAGTCATAATCCAGTCATATACGGTTTAAGAGAAAATGTATATATTGGGATAAAAGTTATTTAAGCAGGTACTCAACTCTGCCCAAGCTTTATCCACAAAGTAATAGATATATATATATATATTATATATATATATATAATATTAAAATATTTTTTTTTTTTTTTTTTTGGTCTTTTCGAGACAGGAAGGCTTAGTGGGAAATTTTTAGATTAGTTAAAGTTTAGGTGTAGGTTTTGGTGAAATGGTAATACATTGACTAACTGGGAATATAAAAATATGAATTGTTTTATTTATAATTTGTATTGGGTTAGGTACACAAATGGTCCTCTTATTTTTCTGAATTAACAAATCACATTATGAACACTTTCTTTTACTGCGTAGGCAATTTAAAGGAACTAAGCTTAAATTTCTTCCCAAATAAGTAGCATACATCAATGAGAAACACGTTTGGGTGAATTTAATGAAAGCTTATGCTTGGCTCCGGTTTATGGGGATGTGTAATAACAACTTAGGCATTTATAGGTCAGAATAAAAACCCAATAAAAAAAAAAGAGGGGAGGTGGAGGATTGGGGTAGTATCCTGTTCTGGGAATACAAATGGAAAACTCTGTGTCGGCAATCCTAATTGATAAATTTTTCAATTTTTGACATCTTAAACTAACAATGGGGGAGAATTTGTATGTTCCACAAAGGTAAAAATCACCATCTAAATGCGCTGAAAACATACACTTATGGCTGTACAGGATGAACTGGAAATGCAGGCAAAGGTTGACCCATCTGACATAAAAAAGAGGAACCTCAGACTGCCTGAGTCACAGAACTGAGGCATCTCTGAATACTATTGTATTCAAAACTGTTTATAATGGCCTTAAAACGAAGATTTACCTGCCAGATACTGAGAAACCTGCCTAACTGCCTCCCCTTTAATAGGAAAAGAGAAAACATGATGGTAATGAAGTCATTCCCTAATGTAAATTAGAGCCAAATGTTTAGTGGTAATTTCCTATAAAACAGTATGAACTACCCTTTTTGTAAATTGGACTGATAGCGATAAGGACGTGGAAAAGGATAATGTCTCTAATCTTAGAGCCAAATTCAATAGTAAAGTGTTTATAAGCTGTGGTAATCAAGCAAATATATTACTACAGGAAGCTCTGACATAAGCAATGAAATTATTCTGTGCCTAGGAGTATGTTGCTAAGGGGATTCAAGACCCCCCCCCCCAAATTAAAAAGGCCTTTTACCTATAAGTGGGATATATGCAAGGAGAAAGGCAAGAAAGTCCCTGTTGTCAAGACCATGGTGTAAGCATGAAAAATGTTATAGACGTCACTTGCTAAGCATCACTGGGCCTCTGAAATGCCAGAGAAAGGGTGGAAGCGTTAAGCCGAAGTCCACGTAAATAAAGCAATACAGCAAAATATTGGGTCCCTGAGACAAGGCAGACTCCTCCGTCAATATGCAGCTAACCTCAACTGCCTGGGGATATCTGTGCAACAGGGCAGCCAAGGTCTATATATATAAATCCGCAAATCCTAATTGGCTTAAGTTAGCTCTCTGCGCTTGGAGGAATAACTCCAACAGTGGATGGCCAACAAGAGCTTTAAATGTCCTCTAAGTGGTTAGGAGATGTTTAAGCCACAATAAGAACTTTGTCACCCTTTATAGAGAAACCTCAGTTTTCGGATTAGCATACCATCCATCCAAGCATCTGTGTCTATGCTTCACAGCTTAGCGGCTTGACATAATAAAATTGGTAAACAGCTTAAATGCACTGTACAATCCAATTGCTTGTGCTTTGTTAGTAGCATCAAAAAAGGGAATCACTGGAAAAGCTGTCAACGCATGAAGGGAAACAACCTGAACAGACTAGAGTCCAAATATGACAAGTCCAAAAAGAAAGTTGACTGTTTTCTTTTCACCCATTTGTGCCCCTTTTGCAAAGCCCAGGGAACAAATTGTGGAAAGAGGAGGTGTGGTAGAATGTAAAGGGCTGGTGGGAGGTAGGGGGTGAATCATGAGACTACAGCAAATATAGGCTGGACTCCTAATGGATCAACATGGCCGCTGTGCCTGTGGCATACAAGCTTCCTCGCATCTGGAATATGGGAACCTTGAGTTGTTCAAAATTTGGAACATAGATACTTGCAAATGCACCAATTACCTAAATTGAGTAGCGGCAAACTGAGCAACTCAATGTGATCTGAAAACAGCTGTGTTTCTTATAGTTGTAGAATCCTATAAAAATAAACAAATAATAATTAAAGAAAATAAAATTAAAAAAAATAATAAAATAAATAAATTAAAGAATAGTATCAATTAAAAAAAAAAAAGAAAATAAAACCCTAACCAAGGAAGTGAAAGCACCCCTTTATGTGTGTGGTGTGTGTGTGTGGTGTGTGTGTGTGGGTGTGTGTTTTGAGAAAGGGTCCTCTCCTGTAGCCCCAGCTGGCCCTGGAACTAGCCCTGTAGACCAGGCTGGCCTTTGAGATCCATTTGCCTCTTAGCCTAGCTGGGGTAGTACTGGGATTAAAGGCAATGTGCCACCTAAAGCATCCGGCACTAAGACATGTATCATAGCTGCCATGGTTGTGGGTGCTGGGATGTGAACCTGGGTTCTCTGCCAAAGCAACCAGTGCTCTTAACATGCTGAGCCATCTCTCGGCAAGTTCGTGAAATAATTCTATTAAATGAAACCTTTTTTCTTTTGTTGTTTTTAAATAATTTTAACATTTCAACATTTTGTTAATTTTAAATATTTAAAAAAAAAAAAATTTTTTTTTAGTTATATTTGTCTGTATGTGTATGAATGGTCTGTCTGCATGCAAGTGTTGTGCACCCATGTCATGCAAAAAAAAAAAAAAAAAAAAAGAAGAGGGTGTCGGATTCCACCTGGAACTGGAGTTCTCTATGAAATGGAGTTTTGCAGATGGTTAATCGGCTGCCATATTGGGTGCTGGAGATCGAGAAAACCCGGGTCCTCTGTAAGAGTGTTGGCGCTCTTAAAGGCTAGGCCCATACTCTCCAGCCCCACATTTTTGTTAATTTTAATAATAACCATGGCAATGTTGAAAATAAATACAAAGATGTTCATTTTTTTTTTTTTTTTTTTTNTTTTTGTCTTTTCGAGACAGGGTCTCCCTGTAGCTCCAGCTGTCCTGGAACTCACTCTGTAGACCAGGCTGGCCTTGAACTCACAAAGATCCGCCTGCCTCTGCCTCCCAAGTGCTAGGATTAAAGGCGTGCGCCACCACGCCCGGCACAAAGATGTTCATTTTAACACCTGCGTGAGCATGTGACACACCATTTAGAGGGGTGCAATTTTGACAACAGGAACAAACCTAAAAGAGAGAGACCAGATAACTGAGTCTGACCCTGCACCACCCCAACATCTAAGATGCATCACTCAAGGGAGACCTGATTCAATTAAAAAAATTAGCATTAGCCATGAACTCAGGTGGGGTGGGGGGCTTGGAAAGGGGGAAATAAATCTAAATTGGACTGAGAAATGATGTATGAAAAAGTTTAATAACAATAAGAATATATTTTTAAAAATTAGCATTAGCATGGATATTTCTTTCTTTTTTTTTTGAGCCAGGGTTTCCCTATAGCCCCAGCTGGCCTGGAACTCACTTTGTAGACCAGGCTGGCCTTGAACTCATAGAGATCCGCCTGCCTCTGCCTCCTAAGTGCTAGGATTAAAGACATGTGCTACCACATCCTGCTTAAAGATGGTTCTTAGCCACTGTGTGGGTGCTGGGAATTGAATCTGGGTCCTCTGCAAGAGCGATGGCACTTTTAACTGCTGAGCCATCTCTCCAGGTCCTGGATATTTCTTTATATTAATAATCACTGTTCTGTGCTATAAAACTGAAAATGAGACTACTTAATACACCACTTTGAGCAGCACTTTTCACAATGTCTCTTGTTAATACATGTCAAGGAAAATATTCTTTTATGTCTTCAAGGAAAGGGGGCTGGTAAAAGCAAAATAACATCATAAAGCAAGTACATGCCTAAATTACCTAAAACACTGTGGGTGCTAGACTTGAGTATAGTCACATCTCTTATTTTAAGACACTGAGGAATGAGAGACTGAAGATATCAGCAGAAGGAAAGAGCTCTCATACTCATGGATTAACAGAGTTAATATTGTGAAAATAACTGTATTGCCAAAAAATAATCCAAAGATTCAATGCAATCCTCATCAAAATGCTAGTCTTCCCAGAACTAGAAAATACTAAAATTCATACGAAAAGTACAAAATTCCCTCAATAGCCAAAGCAATGCTAAGCAGAAAGAGCAATGCTAGAGGCCCTAGCAAAACAAAAGATCACAATATCTGATCTCAATTTAAAGTACAGACCCACAGTAATAAAAATAGTATGATTTTGGCACAAAACACACACATAGATCAATACAGAACAGAAAAAGAGGACCCATAAATAACACATCTAGCTGTAATCACCTGATCTTTGACAAAAGTCTCAAACATATGTTAAAGTCAAGTCAGATTTTTCAATAAATGATGCTGGGAATACTGTATATCCACATGTAAAAAAATGAGACGAGATTGACATCTCTCACCTTGCACAAAAATCAAATGGAAATGTTTCAAAGACTTTAATATAAGACCTGAAACTTTGAAACTATTAGAGGAAAACATAGGCAAGGAATTTCTGAAAAGGACTCCAGTAGTATAGGAAATAATCCCAGAAAATGACAACTGGGATTACATGAAATTAAAAATTTTTTTCAGTCTACAGAATGGGAGAAAAACATTTCTCAAATCTTTACCATCTGATGGGGATTAGAACCTATAAAGAGTTCCAAAAATTAAAACCCCAAATCTCTAAATCATCCAATCAACAAATGGGCCAATGGATTGAACAGTCTTCAAAGGAAGAAATACAAATGGTCAGCAAATCCTTGGGGGAAAAAAAAAATCAACATCCATAGACATCACAGACAAGAAAATTAAAACTACATGAGGGCTGGGGAAATGGTTCAGTTGGTCTAGAACTTACCAGCAAGGTAGGGTTAAGCCAGGGAAGGGTAAATGAGAACAAAGCACAATGACAGATATGTATGAATAGGTCATAATGAAACCTACCACTTTGTATGCTAAATAAAAAAAAATTAACCAATAAAAAGCACATGTTCACAATATTATGTAACCATTTCCAGCATCTAGTTCCACAACATTTTCATCACCTGTGAAGGAAGTCCTGCACTCACTATGCAGTCTTCTTGCAGTCCCTAGCTACCGGGAATCAGCTTTCTATTTCTATGGATTTGTCTATTCTGGAAATTTCACATACCTGGACTCTTACAGTATTTAGATTTATTTTGTGTGTATGTATCTGGATTACATCACTCAACACAATGTTTTCAAGGTTCCTCTGTGTTGTAGTATGTGCCAGTACATCATTTCTTTTTATGGCTAAATAATACTCCACTGTATGGATAAAACAAACTTTGTGAGCCTGGAGGCAGAACTTCCCCAAGTTGAGTATTCAGATGAGACCTTTAACACTTTCACAATAACATGAGACCTTGGACTATAGTCTTCAACTAAGCTGTACCTGGAGTACCAACCCATAGACACTGTGAGATGTTGAGACTGAAGATGTATATAATCCAAGAACAAACTTTGGTCAGGATCAAAGTGTGCACCCCCCAAATGTGGGTCCAAGTGCAGTCTTTATGAAGAGCTGCCTGTTAACTTCTGCTGTGTTTGCTGCACCTGCAGAGATACCAGCTGTCATCTTCCCATTGACACAGTTTTACCACCTGTGTCCTGCATTCTATTAATTATTTTCAGGAAGACTGCATTATTAATGATGCATTTTTTCAATATTACACTTTTTTTTTTGTCTTTTTTGAGACAGGGTCTCCCTGTGGCCCCAGCTGTCCTGGAACTTGCTTTGTAGACCAGGCTGGCCTTGAACTCACAAAGATCCACCTGCCTCTGCCTCCCAAGTGCTAGGATTAAAGGCGTGTGCCACCACACCTGGCAATATTACACATCTTTAAAAAAAGATTTTATTCATTTATTTAATTAAATTAATCTATTTTGTTTTTTTGAGACAGTCTCTCCCTGCAGCCTCAGCTGGCTTGGAAGTCTCTACGTAGACCAGGCTGGCCATGATCTCACAGAGATCTGCCTGCCTCTGCCTCCTAGGTGCTGGCATTTTAAGTGTGTGTCACCACACCTGGCTATTTTTGGAAAATTTTTTATGTATGTGCATGCCTGTGGAGGCAAGAAAGAGAAGTCTGATCTCCTAAAGTTGGGAGTTTACAGGCAGTTATAGGCTGCCCCATGTCAGTGCTGAGAATTGAACTGGTCCTCTGGAAGAGCAAGTACTTTGAACAACTGAGTCATCTCTCTAGCCCTCTCAATATAGCACTCTTTGATGAACAAAACAATCTTTTTAAAATTAGTAAACAAATCAAAGTTAATAGTTGGCATTAGTACTTTCTTCAACAATGGCCACTGTCTCTTGAACTGAATGATGCTTCCTCTATTGCTCTCTTCTCTGTAAGGCCAGGGGGAGAGGACAGCCATCCTTGGGATTTCCTGCCTCACCTGCCACCCCATTTAGCCACCACTATCATGTTCCTAGGTCATGGGGGACAAGATGGGCGTAGGTTGAGAGTGTGTTTGGTTAATGTAAGCAGACAGTGACTCGTGGCTCTAAGGGGACTAACTGGGGAGAGTGAGCAGCGTTTCCGGGCCACTCGTGGCTCTAAGGGGACTAACTGGGGAGAGTGTGCAGCGTTTCCGGGCCACTCGTGGCTCTAAGGGAACTAACTGGGGAGAGTGAGCAGTGTTTCCGGGCCACTCGTGGCTCTAAGGGGACTAAGTGCGGAGAGTGAGCAGTGTTTCCGGGCCACTCGTAGCTCTAAGGGGACTAACTGTGCAGAGTGAGCAGTGTTTCCGGGCCACTCGTGGCTCTAAGGGGACTAACTGTGCAGAGTGAGCAGTGTTTCCGGGCCACTCGTGGCTCTAAGGGGACTAACTGCGGAGAGTGAGCAGTGTTTCCGGGCCACTCGTGGCTCTAAGGGGACTAACTGCGGAGAGTGAGCAGTGTTTCCGGGCCACTCGTGGCTCTAAGGAGACTAACTGCGGAGAGTGAGCAGTGTTTCCGGGCCACTCGTGGCTCTAAGGGGACTAACTGCGGAGAGTGAGCAGTGTTTCCGGGCCACTCGTGGCTCTAAGGGGACTAACTGCGGAGAGTGAGCAGTGTTTCCGGGCCACTCGTGGCTCTAAGGGGACTAACTGCGGAGAGTGAGCAGTGTTTCCGGGCCACTCGTGGCTCTAAGGGGACTAACTGCGGAGAGTGAGCAGTGTTTCCGGGCCACTCGTGGCTCTAAGGGGACTAACTGCGGAGAGTGAGCAGTGTTTCCGGGCCACTCGTGGCTCTAAGGGGACTAACTGCGGAGAGTGAGCAGTGTTTCCGGGCCACTCGTGGCTCTAAGGGGACTAACTGCGGAGAGTGAGCAGTGTTTCCGGGCCACTCGTGGCTCTAAGGGGACTAACTGCGGAGAGTGAGCAGTGTTTCCGGGCCACTCGTGGCTCTAAGGGGACTAACTGCGGAGAGTGAGCAGTGTTTCCGGGCCACTCGTGGCTCTAAGGGGACTAACTGCGGAGAGTGAGCAGTGTTTCCGGGCCACTCGTGGCTCTAAGGGGACTAACTGCGGAGAGTGAGCAGTGTTTCCGGGCCACTCGTGGCTCTAAGGGGACTAACTGCGGAGAGTGAGCAGTGTTTCCGGGCCACTCGTGGCTCTAAGGGGACTAACTGCGGAGAGTGAGCAGTGTTTCCGGGCCACTCGTGGCTCTAAGGGGACTAACTGCGGAGAGTGAGCAGTGTTTCCGGGCCACTCGTGGCTCTAAGGGGACTAACTGCAGAGAGTGAGCAGTGTTTCCGGGCCACTCGTGGCTCTAAGGGGACTAACTGAGCAGAGTGAGCAGTGTTTCCGGGCCACTCGTGGCTCTAAGGGGACTAACTGGAGAGAGTGAGCAGTGTTTCCGGGCCACTCGTGGCTCTAAGGGGACTAACTGAGCAGAGTGAGCAGTGTTTCCGGGCCACTCGTGGCTCTAAGGGGACTAACTGCGGAGAGTGAGCAGTGTTTCCCGGCCACAGGTGAACACAAGGCGTCAGGGGGAGTTTACCTCAAGGACAGACAGGGTGCTGAGTCATAGCTTGACCAGTGACTAGGGCAAACACAGCCTTAGGGAGGTTGCAGGCTGTAGAACCAGGATTCTTCATAATTCTGCAGAAACAGCAGAGGGTGAGTGATGGTGTGTGCTTTCTAGAAAGGTTTTAGGAAGGGGCCGCTAACCCAGATGCTTCCAAGGCCAAGCTGACCATGAATGTGTAGACACGGCTTGTAAAACAGACTCTAACGTTATAGTAGATTAACTGTGTAATGAAGACTTAAAATACAAAGGATGCGCTTGAACATTGTAGGTCCTTATCTTTTGTTTTTGTTTGATGGATTCATCGATCTGGAGAACTCTCTCGGCTATGAAAACCTCCTAAGTCAGATGATGATAGATGACAATATGGTGAGGACTAGGGACCATGGTGAGGTAAGGAATGCCTGCCTCACCCAGGAGGCAGCCCTGACCCCACAGGAGTCACATAAGAACTCCACGTAATACAGGTCTAGGACTGTTAGATTTAACTTTTCAAAAGAAGCCAGAATTGTAGAGTTTTAGAAAGTAGAAAGTCCAAATAGTTAAATATGTTTTCAAAATACAATGGACCCAAAGGAAACATATCTGTGTGCCTCTGTCGCCACCAGGTTGTACCCTCTGCTCTAGAGTGCTGAACAAATGAAGGCAGATAAGAGGCACATGTTCCTTCCTGCTAACTTTACTGCCACAAGGGACTCCATGTAAAAGCACATTGCTTAGACAAGAAGAAATCCCACCTCAGTCCATGCATGATTTCGTTGGTCCTGAGACCATTTTCCAGGCACATTCATTACAGGTGACTCTCATACAGGAATCCCTACCTCAGATTTCCCCACATCTGGTTCTCATGCTCAGCTGCTCAGAAAATCCTGGATGTCTAACGGATGTTTGAAACTCCCCTACGCAGGACTTGTCTTGAGTCTTTCCTCTACTTTACTCCAGAGATTCATCACCACTTCCCTTTCTCTTATGTCAAAATTTTAGGATTTCTCTTACATTTGAAACTTAGCCCATTGGCAAATCCTGTTAATGCTGTGTTCAAAAGCCTGACCATCCTTGATACTTTCCAATCCACCAATACCTTGTCTAGACCATGCAACAACGTTGGAACAGGTCGCCTTCTTTTCATGCCCTCTGCACTAACCTCTCCACAAAGCCACTGTCAGGTTTGAAAATAAATCCCTAAGTCAGGTCATACAGTTTTCTGTTTGAGTCACTTCCCAACTGCAGACCCACTGTCACTGTGACTCCAATCTGTAGTCAGCTGCTCACCTCCTCTAGACTCCTGCTCATGCCTGTTGTTAGGCCTTCCTTGCAACCATCTGTCTAAATAGTTTTTTTTTTTTGTCTTTTTGAGACAGGGTCTCCTTGTAGCCCCAGTTGTCCTGGAACTCACTCTGTAGACCAGGCTGGCCTTGAACTCACAAAGATCCACCTGCCTCTGCCTCCCAAGTGCTAGGATTAAAGGCGTGTGACACCACGCCCGGCTAAATAGGCTCTTCTTGAAACTGAACTCTATCACCGTCTTTACTCTTGTTTTTCTTCTTAATTTTCCTACCTGATGTTATCTACTGTTCCTTTCCTTTTCCATTTAACAATGTATTTTTATAGTCTAACACTGTAGTTGGCATAGTAGATCTCAGTAAGCATCTGTTAGGATGAATGAATAGACCGACATAGGGTCAAGTTTACTGTGAAGGCTACTCACTGATTGAGGAAGCCAAAGAGGTATCTCATGATGATCAGAGTGGTTTTGGGTAGGACCAGAAGGACTTTCCGGATGTGGACAGCTCTGTCTTGCAGGTTGTCCATTGCTGAAAGAAGAAAGATATGTGTTATCCTCTACTGTGACTGCAATCCCAGAGATTAACAGCTTCTTACTACCACCAGCAGGTGTGGTGCCTGAACAGCAACAGATCTAGCCCATATGTATCTGGCATCATAACCAGAGTTTCAGTCTGGTTGCTCTGTGGGATGGGGGTGTTTGTCCCAAGAGCGCACACATCTACTGATACAGGATTCAAGGTCTATGCTTCTTAGGCACAGAAGGAGCTGGGTATGCTCCCCCTCGTATCTACCATCCTCTTAAATAGCTGCAAATAAGAAGCTGAGCTCAGACCTGCTGTGACTGCTAAACACACAGTCTTAGAGGGTCCTACACCCGAGAGGGGACAGAGGCTGTGTAGGTCCTGCTCTGACCCCTCTACACAGGAGTCACCTCCTCCTATGGATATGTCTTGCTATCTTCTACCTCTTTTTGACTTTTGTCCTATAGGTAGGTAGTTTTAGGTATAGCCTTCTGGCTGTGACCTTTGTCACGAGCAGCCTCCCACTTCCAGTGTGCCATACTGACACTATCATTTTCTTTTCTTTCTTTTTTTAAAAATATTTTCGAGACAGGGTCTCCCTGTAGCACCAGCTGGCCTGGAACTCACAAAGTTCCGCCTGCCTCTGCCTCCCAAGTGCTAGGACTAAAGGCGCGCGTCACCATGCCTGGCTGACACTAATTTTCTAAGTGTCTTTATGTGACGAAACAAACACACAAAGAAAAGGGAAATATCACCTATGTCCAGTCTTGGGAAAAACATGAGGCTCTGACGTAAGGGACACATGTATGTAATTGCTCACATCCTCTCTTTCCCATAGACTATCACAGATAAACACATGGGCAACAAAGAGGTCCTGGATGCTCTGGGCTTTTTCAGAATGACAGAGAGAGGGACAAGTAATCAGGCCAATGTTTAGGAGGCACAAAGCCTTGTTCAATCCAGGAAGAAAGACCTTTTCTGCATTGCAGAGGCACTGTTCCCTGTACCTTCTGGGACCATCATTCAGATAGGGTCTGCTTCCTGGATGACCTAATAGCAATTCAAATTTCCACGGGTTGTTTTCCATGGAAACAAGGGACGTGATGCCTTAGTATCATTACCTAAACTAAATGGCTTTTAGGAATAGCTTTTCTTTTTTGAGACAGAGTCTCCCTATAGCTGGCCTGGAGCTCGCTATGTAGACCAGGCTGGCCTGAACTCACAGAGATCTGCCTGCCTCTGCCTCCCAAGTGCTGGGATTAAAGGTATGCACCAGCACACTAAGCACTAAAGACAGTTCTAAGTCACCATGTGGGTGCTGGGAATCAAACCCGGGTCCTCTGCAAGAGCAGTCAGTGCTCTTAACTGCTGAGCCGTCTCTCCAGCTCTAGGAATAGCTTTTCAAGTTCTAACAGAGAACTCTTAATGAAACAAAGAGATCTTTCTCTTTGGAGAAATATTAAATGCTATTTTAAAATGTGCATAGAGGCTTTTTTTTCTCCCCATAAGACACAAATGAATATAGCTATCAGGCAAGCCAAGCTGTGTATAAAAGCAAAGCAGGGAACACTGTCAATATTGATGCTTTCTTCTTGGTACTATTCAGAGCCTAAGCACTGATGTAAAAGCATCAAGTAACGGAAAAGACTGGGTCTTTTAGGTAAATATAAAAGCATTTCACTAAAGGAATATAAAACCCAGAGATGCAAAACAGTTTATGGCTGAGACACATTAGGGAGGAAAAAGCCAAGTGTGTTGATTTGGGGGCTAGACTCTTACTGTCAAAATCATTCTTCCTTCTTCCCACAGAGAAAAAGGAGCGGAGACAAAGGGAGAAACTCTCTGGTAGAAATGGAAAAAGGAAAAGTTTACTAAAAAAAAGCTTATGAGGAAATGAATAAATCCATGAAGTTTCTAATCTCTGTTGCCACACGTGGGGCATGAGGTACTCACTGACACAGGCCATCAAGTCATGGAAGACGTCCTTGGGGAAGAGAGGGTGTTCCAGCCCACGGAAGTAAAGCTTGAGCACGCCAGCTATGGAGTCCATGTCATGGTCATTCTGGTCCCCAGCAAGGGGATCCTCTCCTGCAGGAAGAAGCCCCCACCCCAAAAGGAAAAAAGAGTGAGACAGGCAAATCACAGGATGAGGCTGAGGTGGTGGGGAGGCAGTAACCTCTTTATGCCCTTGTCCCTTCATTAGCTCTAATCAGCATGATGGCCATGGTATGACAGGCTGTTCAGACTACAGAACATTCCCTGTGGGCTGGGGCTGGGACCTAGGAATGCTTCTCGTGCAAGAACCATGAAACCAGTCTGGACTGAGCCCTAAGGGAGGGAAAAGAAGGCCTGGAGGCCGGCTTCTCTGGCTATCTCTTATGTCTACTGGCCCATAGCAGAAGATACGTATTTGCAAGAGGACACTCACCACAGAGTCCCTATGGAAAATTTCATATTGGCTGCAATTAAATTTAATGGTAACATCAACCTGAAATCTAAACTACCTATCTACCTATCATCTCTCTCTCTCTCTCTCTCTCTCTCTCTCTCTCTCTCTCTCTCTATCATCTATCTATCTATCTATCTATCTATCTATCTATCTATCTATCTATCTATCTATCACAGTGATATAAATTGCCAAAGTTTAGCCATTACTTTAACACCCCATAAGATGACAAACAGGATACAATGCACACTAGCCTTGATATTAACAAGGGTTTTAGATTAGGCCACAAACTGCCTGGATATTTAGTAACTTTGGGGTTTTTGGTAGACCATCATGAGCCTGAGCCAAGATGGATGGGACCATGAAGGAAGGACAATGGGCCATCCCTCAGCATCTTTCTATGTGTGCACTGGGAGGCATGGAGAATGCAGACAATCTCTTGGCATTATAAACCCAGGGAATGTCTCAGGAACAAGGTGGAGCCCACACCCCAGGGCTAGCAAATCTGGTCTTATCTTAAGACTCTCCTCTCACCTCTCTCAAAGGCATTTTTTATGTCATTCACTTCCACTTGTGATCCAGATACCCGGAAAATCCCCTCATGCTGTAGTCCTAGAAACATACAAAGTAAAGTGATCAAGGAGAAGAAAAAGCAGGGCTGGAGAGATGGCTCAGTAGTTAAGACAACCTAATTTTGGTTCCCAGTATCCACACTGCAGCTAACAACCATCTGTAACTCCAGTTCCAGGAGATCTGACACCATCTTCTGGCCTCTGTGGGGAATGTACACAACTGGTGCACTTAAATACATTCAGGAAAAACATACACATACATTAAATAATTTTTTAAAAAGTAAGTTCATATTGCAGGGCTAAGATTAGTAGAATAGTCATTACTACTAGCACCATATGTTTAAGTATCTTTTCTTTTTCAGGCCAAAGAATAAAAACAGGGGCAAGGAGTTTGGGAAAGTCACTGCGATGATTAGGAAGCACCAGTGTGAGGAAAACACCAGTCATAGACTTAAGGAAGGGCGGTCTGCAGCTTCTGATTCTAAGGATGACCACCAGGTGGTGCTTCCTCTGTCTTTGCTTCTGTTCCTACCTATAAAGTGGGGAGGTCAGTTGTTGGTGCTTTCTTACTACCCACACTCAAGAATGGGAGATGGGTTTCACAGGTGAGACATTATGTGTATCGTTGGAGTTACTACAGAAGCTCTGAGGTTGCAATTATTTCTTTAGATATTTAGCACTGTCCCTACTACTCTAGAGGGAAAATGCTTTCTGTACCAATGAAAAAACAGAGGACATAAAAACAAGTCATCAGTCAACAGACAGCATTGCCAATTTTTGTCTCTAGGCACTGGTCCCCTGATTGCTGCCTTGTTCTAAAGAAAACACACATCAACACTGTATTATGACAATGTGTACAGAACACACATCAACACTGTATTATGACAATGTGTACAGAACACACATCAACACTGTATTATGACAATGTGTACAGAACACACATCAACACTGTATTATGACAATGTGTACAGAACACACATCAACACTGTATTATGACAATGTGTACAGAACACACATCAACACTGTATTATGACAATGTGTACAGAACACACA
>VZQC01002611.1:1525960-1554380 GCA_009823505.1 Rhizomys pruinosus
CGCCCAGCTCATCTTTTTTTTTTTAATTTTTTATTACTTCTTTTATTCTATCAAGGGTCTCAGCATATGGAATAATGCTGTCTACATTCAGGGTATCTTGGTTAATTCTCTCTGGGGATGTTCTCAGAAACATACTCAGGTGTGCTTTACAAATCTGGCATTTCTCAATATAGTCAGTTTGACATTCAAGATTAACCGTAGGGGGTAGTGGGCTATTTATGCTGGGTATATGTGCATGTTCATGTGAGTGCATGTGTTCGTGTGTGTGTGTGTGTGTGTGTGTGTGTGTGTGTGTGTGTGTGAACTTTTGTGATTGTTCTCAGACACCATCTACCTTGTTTTTTGAGACAGGATCTGTCATTGGCCTGGAGCTCACAAATTAGGCTAGGCTGACTGACCAGTGAGGCCCAGGACTCCTGATGTTTCAAACTCCCCAGAACTGGGACTACAAGCATGTGTCACCATGTCCAGCTATTTTTCATGGTTTGGGGGAATCAAACTCAAGTTTATGGACTGAGCTATCTCCCCAGTGCAGTAGAGATGTTAAAGTAGCAAAAGTAGATTTTAATTAAACTCATTTGGATATAAAGATTTCTTTTTTTAATTTTAAGGTTTTTATTTACATACACTTAAATGTATTTTATTAATTGTATGGATTTTATACAAAGCATCTTAATCACATTTACCCCCCCTTCCCTATCTGCCCCCCCATCCCCCAATAGCCCCCAAGCAGTGATCAGCGGCCAATAGTTCTTCACCAAGGTTGTATGTGGCCTCCGGCCCATTTCCCCAGCTCTTGCTGGTTTTTGTCTAGGTTTACAGGGGTCTTATGCACACTGACACTATTGTTCTAAGAACACACGGGCAAGGTCCCTTGGGCCTGCAGGATCTACTCCCATCTGGTCAGCTCCTCCCTCCCCCTGGCTCTTACAGACTTCCCACCCCCTTTTCTGCAATGGTCCCTGAGCCCTAGGTGGGCGATCTCACATTTTTGTTAGAGTAGAAATAGGAAAAATACTGCTTGTATAGGGATTGCCACTAACGCTTTCCTACAAATGAAGTGTGGTCTTCACTCTAGGTGATAACCTTACAAGGTTGGGGTTAGCAGTAATCCCATTTTCTAGATGAGGGGACCTGGTAATACAAACCAGGACCCAAACTCAAAGGCATTTTGTGACTGTCATCATGGACTTGGTTTTTAGTGTCAGACGTGGAGCCTATTGGAGTGTAATGGAACCATGGACTCAGTTTTCAGTGTCAAACATTAAAAAGTGTGCAAGTGCTGAGAATGGGAGCCATCTTGGCTTGTTTGGATTTGGACATAGCTTATAGACAGCACCACATGTGCAACTGCAAAATCAGTAAGAGACCCAGAAAGCATATCACTAGTGCTGGGCCCAGGTTTCATTAATATCTCTAGTTAGAGCAGTATGTTCAGCTTTTCTCAGAAATCTCCCTGGATATTTTGTCAACATCTGTGATGGTACAAATCTTCCAAAAACCTTAATGTTAGAGAAACCTTGGATTTAGGGAAACATAATAGAATGATGCTGCATTTACTGGCTGTTTCAGAATGACCTTTGCAGTGAAGGGAAGCTGTATTCTGCTGTTTAGACTTTTGGAGGTGTACCACACAAGACTGAAATTGTGGATTCTGACTGAAAGTCAGCAGAGGGAATGTGACTATGTGGCTTTTAATAAGATGCAACTTGTTTGTCCTCTATGGTAATCCCCAAAAATGACAGAAAAAATGACAGAAAAAAATGACAGAATGAAAGACAACACTAAAATCCCATTAATGCCAATATATTGGTATTATGCTAGTTACCACATAGAGTATAAGAGCCAGATACTGTTGTTTAAACACAGACGTATACACAGGAACTCATCAGAAACACAGGGTAGAAGGAAATGTCATCTCAGAGACCAAATTACTTGGCGTGTTTTAGTTGGGGAAATACTACATAGCTTCTTGAAAAGGTCACTTGAAAAGTGCCTCTGGGTAGGTTTGATGGCCAAAGAAATGTACCCTTGGCCCAAGGGACCAAAGCAAAAATAAATGAGATGAACTTCTTAGAAATCAAGCAATAGGTCTGAAATACTCTGAGCTCTATTTCAGTTTGGCTTTTGATTCCCCTAGAGAATGGATGGTCTAGATTAGGACCACTCTGTGTTCTTGCTCAATAGAACTTTTAAAAATGTTTATTATTGAGCCAGGCGTGGTGGCGCACGCCTTTAATCCTAGCACTTGGGAGGCAGAGGCAGGCGGATCTTTGTGAGTTCAAAGCCAGCCTGGTCTACAGAGTGAGTTCCAGGACAGTTGGGGCTACAGGGAGACCCTGTCTCGAAAAAACAAAAACAAAAAAGTTTATTATTAATAATAATTATTATTGTGTGTGTATATGCATGGCATGTGTATATGTGGCGGTCAGAGGACAACTCTCCATTGCAAAGGTCAAGTTCACATTTTCGTGCACCTTCACCCACTGAGCAACCTTGCCCGCCTGACAGCAATCATTAGAGTGTCTGAGGTGGTAATTCTGAGAGCAGAAAGAATACATTTTATAGAAGGAAAGAAAGCAAGCCAGCTAGCATTTACTACAATGCAGAACTAAAGTAACACTCCATAATCTTCAGTTTTCACTTTTTCTTAGTGTACTCTAACATGAAAATGTACCCCACCCCTCCCCAAGTTGGCTGAGATAACTGGAAATGACGGGAGCTCTTCTTCCACTTTGTGCTGTACTCAGTGCTGCCGAGAGCTGGTCTTCTAGCTAATTCCTGAGCTGACTGTTCTGATAACTAACTCATATTTCCCTCTTAAAAATGATAGGTTTAAAAAACATTTCATCATGGTTCAATTTTAGTGGTTCCCTTTTTTTAAGTCTTCCTGGGTCTTCAGTTTTCTCATCTATATAATGAGGTCTGTAATATTTCTCTCTGGGAGGATATGCAGATAGCGAAGATGTAAAAATGCCACTTGATGAGCTACAGACCCTTTCCCAGCTAACAAAGGCTATGGTGGTGTGCGCCTTTAATCCTAGCTGTGGGAGGCAGAGGCAGGAGGATCACTGAGAGATCAAGGTCAACCTGGGCAATGTTCTGGGAGGGATTTGACTAGTGAGACCTTGTGGAAAAACAAATATAAAAATGTATTAAAAAACAAAACAAAACAAAGGCTATACATCTCTCTCTCTGTGTGTGTGTGTGTGTGTGTGTGTGTGTGTGTGTGTGTGTGTAAATAATTTTGAGCATAGTTTTTCAGGGGTTTCTTAAATATCTTGAATCTTTTTGTGGGGGTTAAAAAAAACCCAATTCATTTAGCCAGACAAATACTCTGACCAGTTATTATGTGCTGAAATTAAAAAAAAAAAAAATCAGTCTGCTCTTATCTGTTCTCCTTGAGCCTTGGCCCTGTCCCGCTGAGGCTGCCAGTGAGTGCCTGAATAGCTGGGATGGAAACTATTAGAGAGTTCCAGAACTAGTCAAACATTGAGAATGTCTGTGAGACACTTCACCCTGGGTGACATATCTTCAACGTGACCTCTACTCATAGAACAAATGTATCTCTCCCTCACACCAGAGAAGTTTCCTTATGCAGCAAATGATGATTAACACAGAAGCCTACGACTGGCCAACGTGAAGAGAAGAGGCTGCAGAGTGCTCATCCCTGAAGAGGACACCTCTTTCAAACCTCTGCCTCCCATGGCTCAGGGATCATTGTGGAAAACGGGGTGGAAAGATTGTAAGAGCCCAAGGGAGTAGATGACCACAAGACAGCATCTTCCAGAAGGATGGTGAGTTACACATGTGAACTCACAGCAACGGCAACAGTATGCACAAGTCCTATGCAAGCTCAAACCAGACAAAATTCCACACAGACATGGACAAATGGGTAAGAAATCCCAGCTCAACCTAAGGCACTTTCGGCAACTGATGGCTGCTGGGAGGAGAAAAGATGGCATCTTAGAGAGGTGGGACTCCTGGGTGGGCCAGTGGACGGACCTACCCTGAAAGACACTTGGGGACACAAATCAGACTCTACACACCAGGTTACATATACATAAATTGGTGGGGCTGAGGTGTGTGGACTGGGGAGGTAATCTAAATACCATCAAACTAGTACATGAAAATTGTAAAAATTCAATAAAAAAGTCAGGGCTGGAGAAATGACTCAGTGGTTAAGAGCACCAGCTGCTCTTGCAGAGGACCTGGGTTTGATTCCCAGCACACACATGGTTGCTTACAACCATCCATAGCTCCAGTTCCAGGGGATCTTTTTGATGACCTCTATGGACACTGTACAATACAAGTGCACTTACACACATGCAAACAATACTCATACAGATAAAATAAAATAAAGCAGCAATGGTCGGGTGTGCCGGCTCCGGCTCCGGCTCCGGCTCCGGCTCCGGCTCCGGCTCAGGCCCAGCACTCTGAAAGCTGACCACTGCAATTTGAGGTCTGGTTCTTTCTAACGAGTTCTAGCTAGTCAAGGTGAGAATGCATCTTAATCTACTTCTACCCTGTTCCCCAAATCAACTATATATCTGTTTAGTCCCAGAATACACGTAATAGAATTTTAATTATCAACCCCATATTCTGTGATAAAAATTAAGTGTCTTTTATTATTATATTATTGTCTTTTTTGTATAGTCCTGTGTCCTTGTTAGTATGGGTATGTAAACGTGTTTGAGTGCGTGTGCACATTGAGGCGTGAGGTCAGTATCAGGTGTCTTTACTCTATTTCTTCTAAAATAACCTTTGTTGTTTTAGAGAAAAGGTCTTTCACCAACCTGAAGCTCATCGATCCTGTTGGCTGGCCGGCTGATGAGTTTCATTGATGTGCTTATTTCTGCCCCCATACCCAGCCAGCGCTAGGGTTACAGGCACACACTGCCGTGCCTGGGTTCTAGGAATCTGAACTCAGGTATACTGGCCCACTGTGTGCTTTTCCTTACATATGTCAACGGTTTTGTACTTTGTGTTCTCTCCCCACAAAATGCTTTTTCCCAGATGGACACCTCGCTTTCTCTCTTCTTGACAATTCTACTCAAATGGCAGAAGAGGGCTTTTCTGTGACCTGCTTACACAGGCACCCACTGCACTCCACTCTCCAGCCTGAGTTTATTTATTTATTTATTTATTTATTTATTTATTTATTTATTTGGTGACCAATCGATTATGTTTGCTTTCATCAAAACAAAAGGCTCCCGAGAAAACATTGGTATGTAGTAAACAATCACTACATGTTTCTTTTTGATTGATTAAATGAATGGACTGCATTGATCAATGAATCTAAAATTTCATACTGTTCTTTAGGAACAAAATATTTCTTTGTCTACTCAGCTTGGCCTCACAGTTCCAATTCTTTCACATTGACCGCCATCGCGTGGCAGTTTCTCATCCTGCTGCCACTTTATTTCTTTTCACTTATTACTTGCACACTTATTTTCTCCAAATGCATTCAAAGCCACTTAAAGATGAGAACAGTGCATTATTCCTGCTCAAGTTTTCTTACTTGGCAATGCATGCTGCTCAGCACTGAGGCTTGACAAATATTTGTTGGTTGTTCAGTAGTGAGGAATGAACAGTGCTCTTATTTCAAGTGAACTGAGCTAACATTAAAAATTTATAGTTCGGGCTGGAGAAATGGCCTAGCAGTTAAGAGCGTTGACTGCTCTTGCAGAGGACCCAGGTTTGATCCCCAGCACCCACATGGCGGCTGAGAACCGTCTTTAACTCCAGTTCCAGGGGAATCCAATGCCCTCTTCTGACCTCTGCGGCATTGCATGACATGGGTGCACAAACCTGCATGCAGACAGTACACTCATACACATACAAAAATAAATAAAATTAAAAAAAATTTATAGTTCAGCCGGGCGTGGTGGCGCACGCCTTTAATCCTAGCACTCGGGAGGCAGAGGCAGGCGGATCTTTGTGAGTTCAAGGCCAGCCTGGCCTATACAGTGAGTTCCAGGACAGCTGGGGCTACAGGGAGACCCTGTCTCAAAAAGACCGAAAAAAAAAAATTATAGTTGGAGAAAAGGATAAGCTATAAGAATGCTAAAGTAGTGACTATTTCAGTAATGAATCCAAGCAGTTTAAAGGGAGAAAGGAAAGTAAGGGGACAGGAGAAATGGTTGCCTTGAATCTAGACTAGCAATAGCTCACTTAATTTTTTTTTTAATTTTTTTTTATTTTATTAATTTTATTTATTTCTGTACATGTGAATGTACTGTCTGCATGCAAGTCTGTGCACCCGTGTCGTGCAATGCCACGGAGGTCAGAAGAGGGTGTCGGATTCCCCTGGAACTGGAGTTCTCCTGGAATTGGAGTTTCAGACAGTTCTCGGCCGCCATGTGGGTGCTGGGGATCGAACCCGGGTCCTCTGTAAGAGCGGTCGGCGCTCTTAACCGCCAGGCCATCTCTCCAGCCCCAATATCTCACTTCTTTAGCTCTAAACAGTCATTCTATGACATTCTTTTTTTTTTTTTTTTTGTCTTTTTGAGACAGGGTCTCCCTATAGCCCCAGCTGTCCTGGAACTCTCTCTGTGAACCAGGCTGGCCTTGAACTCACAAAGATCCACCTGCCTCTGCCTCCCAAGTGCTAGGATTAAAGGCGTGCGCCACCACGCCCAGCTCTATGACGTTCTTATTACCAGGATAGACAGTATTTAATGATAATTTCTGATGCCAGTTCTTAAACATTTTCAAGGCACTAGTATGGATATGTGCACCTTTTAATATTATCCTTTGAAAATAAATTCTCAAAAAAAAAATTCTCTGGCAATTACCTCCAAGCAGACTGGTAGAAAATAATGAGATTTAGCTCTGTCCAAGCACTCTGACTGATGCTAAGAAGCCAGTCTCTGACCACTCAACTGGTAGATACAACTTTAGGAAAATTAAATTAAGTGGACTCACAGAGACATTGTAAACAACAAGACCAAACTAAAACAAAGCCTGAATATTGTATGTAATTACCCCAAATTAGAAGTGGAATTGTTTCAAATCATTCTGGTACAGTCAATGGGGCAAAATAGACTGTGCCATGGGAAATAGCTATACATGGAAAGGCTGGGCCACCACCAGATATTATAGTTGCACTGTACACAAAGCAGCCAGAAATTAAAACTCTGGAGCTAGAAAACACTATGGTATGTGGCTGTGGCAAGGTATGACTAAACATGTCTTCCTCTCAACATGTTGGCATGACCATTTTAAAGGAGCAAATATTACATAAGATTTTATACCTTTCTGAGAATGTAAGGATGGGAAGACAATTTCTATTCTTGTGTGTGTGCGTCCTTGAGGCCAGAGGAGGATGTTGAGTGTTCTCCTTTATCCTATCTCTCTGCCTGGTTCTTCAGAGGCAGAGCCTCTCCTCTGAACCTGAAGCTTGAGGTTTTCTGGCTTTTATTTTGGTGGAAGAGGGGTTGAATAGCAGCCAGCCAACCCCAGAGACCCTCCCATCTTCGATCCCCACCACCTTAGGACCACAGACTGCATAAGACCATGCTTGACTGTTTACAAGGTAATGGAGTCTGAACTCAGGTCCTCGTGGTTGCACAGCAAGTGCTCTTAACTGAACCATTTCTCTAGTCCCAACAATCTCTATTTTTGCTCTACAAAGGATTCCTGGCAATTCTTTCTAACCTTTGCACAAACAGGAGCAAAGCTGTAACCTTGCTTACCATGTCTGCTGATAAACCGGATGCAGCTTTCTACCACCAGAGGAATTGCCTGGCTGGAATCCTGAAAAGCCAAAGAGAAACATGAACATTAGAACCATCAAACAGGTACAGACTGTACTTGAGGTGATGGCCTACATGGTGTGTATCTCATCTCATCTGGGATCAGTGAGTAGCTCACAAAGAGGCAGCCGACCTGTCCTTCAAGCTCTAGGTACAAAAAGCACTTGAATACCAAGTATATCCTAAAGGAACACATATCATCTTTTATCTACCAGCTCTCTACTCTCGACCCTCTAATCAATCAATATACTGTCAGTTCTGCCTCCTAAATCTTTGTCAAATCTGTTCATTTCTTTATTGCTATTGCTGCCAACATACTGCAATCCACCAACATGTCAATTCCCATGTTTACCACCCTCTGATCCACATTCCTTCACATAGCATCAGAGAATCTTTAAAAGTGGTTATCTCACCAAGAGTTTACTCTTCCAGAGACTTCTTCCTGCTGTCTTCGCAGCCATGCATTCTTGACTCATGCATCTGCTGTCCCACTGTCTACCTGGCCCTCATCTTTGCTAGTGTTGTGACAGCCATCTTTCATTCCTCCTTTGCCTTCTGGCTTTACATGGGCTGCTGCTTACAGGCTCTTCTCAACCCTGAATACGACTGCACTATGTGGTTGTAAATATGTGTTTGCATTTGTTACCACTAGGGCTCAAGCTCCACAAGGGAGGATCTATGTTCATTCCTAGGTATCCAGTACTGGCCATAATGCTCTCACACAGTAGGTTTAATATCTGTCAAAGGTCAAAGAACCAATCCATAGGAACTTCAGAAAGAGGAGTTAGTGTAGGCAAAATAAAGGTAAGAAAGAAAAAGCAATTCTTGGAAACCATCAGGAATAACTTGGTAATATGTGACGTCAATTTTTTTATCTTCCGTTTTGATATACAATCCTGATTATGTCATTTGATATATATAGGTTTCGACTTCCTGCCAAAGGGAAAACTATTGTACTGAATGGAGCTGGAGTCAGAAAGCTCTCAGGTGGTCCAAATGCTCTTCTTTGTGACCATGAGCCTGTCTGCTTCTCTTAGCATTCCAGGCACAGCAGCCAGTATCTGGCCTCTTGATGGATCACCAACTTCTGTCGTCACGCCACGAAATCTTATCAGAATGAATCTTTTTTCTTTCTTCCTTATCCTAAGAAACTAGCTCAACTATTATTTTTTAAAAAAGGCTCCATTTTGGGCAAGTCTTTTTAGATTTATAGTCTTGTTATATTTGTAAGTAGTAACAACAGAACCAATGAAGGTAGCAGTATATGATTTATAAAGTTTATTCCCCCCCTTTTGGCATTAATTGGGTCTTAAAATTTTTTATTTGTTTTTGAATTTATTTATTTATTTATTTATTTATTTATTTATTTATTTATGTCTTTTTGAGACAGGGTCTCCCTGTAGCCCCAGCTGTCCTGGAGCTCACTGTGTAGACCAGGCTGGCCTTGAACTCATGGATATCTACCTGCCTCTGCCTCCCGAGTGCTGGGATTAAAGGCATGTGCCGCCACGCCCAGCTTGAGTTTATTTTTAACTGGTATATAAAACTGTACATATTAACTGGTATATAAAACTGTACGTACATGACACTATGTGGTATTTTGATACTATAGACACTAATGAGTCAAATTAAACATAAGGTGGGGGGGAAGGGAAGGGGAAATATGCCTGAACTGAATTGGAAAATGATGTATGAAATGCACAAAGCATCAATAAAAAGTTATAAAAAAATAAAAAAATAATAAATTCATTTTGATTTCTTCTTGTCTCAAAAAAAAAATAAACATATCTACCTCCACAAATGCTCATCATTTGTTTATTTAAAGTTCTGCTGTCTAGCACTTTGAAAGGTATGTCATTACTGTATTTTGTATGCATCTTACTGACAGTACAATTCCTTGCCCCTGCCTATCACTAAGTACTCACTCATCAGCCTCTCCTCACTGGCATGATTTCTTATGAGTAAGAGGATTAGGGTTTAAAAAAAAAGATTTATATATTTTTATTTTATGTGTTTTACCTGCATACATGCATGTACATCACACATGCATGTGCATCACATGCACACATGTATGTGCATCATATGTATGTGTTTCACATGCACGTGCATCACATGCATGTACATCACATGCATACATCACCATGGAGGCCAGAAAAGGGTGCTGCTATCCTGGAACTAGAATTACAGATGCTACCTGTGGGTGCTGGGCACTGAGTCTGGGTTCTTTGTAAGAACAATGAGTGCTCTTAACCACTGAGCCATCTCTCCAGCATGAGGTTAGGATTTTTTGTCAGATACTGAACCTCTATTATGTAGGTTAGATCTTTCTACTTTTCCTTCCTTCCTTTTTTCCCCTTCTCCCTCTCCCCCTCCCTTTCCCTTCTCCTCCCTCTCTCCTTCTCCCTCTCCCTCTCATCTGTTTCCTCCCCTCCTCTCCTCCTGTTTCTTTTTATTTTATTTTTTATTTTTGAGGCAGTCTCATCACATAGCATTGGCTGGCCTGGAACTTGCTATATGTAGATTAGGCTGGCCTCAAACACACAGTTCACTTGCCTCTGCCTCCTGACTGCTGGGATTGAGGCATGTACCACCAAACCTGGCTAGGTTTCTACTTTCACCAAGGGAGGAAAATGTTAAGTCTTAACAACTGAATAGATGTAGGTAATGAGGGGGAAAAAGCATCAAAACTAAGATCTGGAGACTTAGGGATTATGAAGAACTGAAACTTAGTGAAACAAATTAGGGGAGGCACTGAGGATGTTGAAATGTGGTGGAAGAGAACGCAGACTGATGCTGAGGTCAGTAAGTGCCATCTCAACTTTCACACACACGTGTACACCCACACACGTGTACAATCAATCACTTAGGAGTTAGATCCAAAGATGCAGGCACTAGTGTCATTAAACAAAAGCAACTTGGGGGAGAGAAACATTCATCTAGGGAACAGAGTGAGAAAGGAAAGAACGTGGAGGTAAGTGGAGTGGGCTGAGCCCTAAGAAAAAGCCTAGATTTAGAGGAGCAGAGGAAGCAAGGTCAGGAAAGATGTAACAGGAGCACAAGTCTGGAAATGAGAGCTGACGTACCTCTTCCTTCTTAACAAAAGTCTGGGCTGGTGTGAATTTAGTCTCTACAAGGTCAAAAATGACCAGACTCTACTAGGTACCCTAAAAAGAAAGTTCCTAGATTCTTCCTCTTATTTAAGCTAATTTTAAAGAAATAAACACTAATTTTCTGGTATTTATAAGATTATTATATATATAAAGATCTTATAAGATTATTATATATAAAGATCTTATAAAAGTATTATTTTGCTCTTCTGGTCATTTTAAGAATTTTTGCTGACTCATTGTTAAATTTCAACTGCTGAAGAGAAACAAGAAGAACAAGCAAAATAGGACCTTATTTAATTGGAAAGTATGGTGTATCCTTCCTGAACTCTTATGCAAATCTGATACCAGGCAAACATTCTGCCTGCAACTGCTTCAGGGCAGCAGTCTTCTCTGATGGTGATCTCAACCAGGGGAGATAGCACCTGCCCACCTGTGGGCTGCAGCCTGCCTGTAGCCATGCCAGAAGCTGCAAACCCACACATGCTCTAGTCTACGCAGTAGTCTGGTGTGGGATCGGAAATGGAAAAGCAAACAAATTCCAGGTTCAAGCTCATTTTTGGTAATAAAGGGAAAGTTATTTGCTTAGTCTTTAAGACGTATACCTATTAATTTTAAATTTAAAATTAATGCCCTGAGAGGCATTCTACTCCTCTTAGTTTTAAGAGGAATTCTGGAGAAAAGGGAAGAAAGAGGAATAAGATAGTAGAAAGTTACGGTGAATTTTTTTTTGGGGGGGGGATCTTTTTGAGACAGAGTCTCTCTTTAGTCCCAGCTATCCTGGAACTCAAGACCAGGCTGGCCTTGAACTCACAGAGATCCGCCTGCTTCTGCCTCTCAAGTGCTGGGATTAAAGGCATCTGCCACCATGCCCAGCATTACAGTGAAATTTTTATCATTTAAAAAGTGTATAGTCAGGCCTGATGGCACATACCATAATCCTGGTTCTTATGAAGCTGAAGCAGGAGGATCACAAATTCAAGGTCATGGAGACCTGCCCTTTTTAAAAATTATTTTTCTCATTATAATTACATTTAAAGTAGAGAGAAGGGAAAAATGATGACAGCAAAGCTAAAACAAATGGGGTTTTGTCAAGTGAACTCCACAACTGGACTAGAGTAGTCAGATTCCTGAAGGGAACTCTTGGGCCAGCAATACCACAGGAACCCTGCATCCTCTATACCCGATTACTGCCCTGTGTCTAGGATAGTAAACAAATATTTATTCTTACTTATTTGCCTATTTGTGTGATTGTGTGTGTCTGCAATGTGTGTGCAGGAGCCCATGGAGGTCAGAAGAGGGTATTGGATCCCTGGAGCTAGAGTTACAGGCAGTTGTGAGCAACCCAATATGGTGCTGGGAACTAAACTCAGGTCCTCTGGAAGAACAGCAAGTTCTCTTAATGCTGAGCCATCTCTACAGGTTCCCAAAATGCCTTTTCCAGGCCTGCACCAGCCTTTTCCTGGGCAGAGAGGTATTCCTGAGCCCTGATACATGCTGCTCTTGCTAACCTTCCCTTCTACAAAGCTGGCATGAGCTTAGAGAACATGAAATCGTTAATTATTGACCACAAAATATAACTAGGAAATCAAATTTTGCTATTATAAAAATATACTCCTGTTAATTTTTTTCTTTTAAAACAAGTGCCAGTGTTACTGAGATTTCCACTGATGTGGATTATTCAAGTCACTGTTAAGATCCCTTCTAAATGGGTGAGAATTGGCAGCTCAGTGGCAGATTTTAATGCAATGGTGAAAGCCATGTGCAAACCTGCTGCGTCGAGCGCTTCTTGTTTACCTTTCCTAAACTAGATTTATCTCTACATTATTAGTATACTGCGAGAAATACATTTAAGAAGATCACTACCAGAAACAAGCAAAACCTACAAACTTAAAGCAAGACTCTTTGGATGGGGGAACAGCTCCCTCAAGTTACTGGCATATTAGTGCATGTGTATGCAGGTGTGGGGCCTCTTTAGGGGTCTCCTAGAATAGGGTACCATGGGTAGATGTGACACAATTTGTCCCAGTTTAAACCAAACCTCTAATATGTAAGAGTTAAACTACAAACAAGGAGAACAAATCACGAAGAACAATTCCAAGAAATTAAATTGATGAAGCTGCTTGCTACAATCCTAACCACACTGTGACTAAAGTAAACATTCCCAACAGAAGCATGACTTTAAAAAAATGTCTGTCCTGTCCACAGTGGAGTTCCACAGGACATGTTTGATCTTCACTTCAGACCAGTCTGGCTCTTGCTGGACTCTTACCTGTTTCCTCACAGTTGAGCTACGCCTGTGGTTGACCCACCAATCAGAAAGGACCAATCCAGGAACAGGAAGGAAAAAGAGAAAATTGGAGCAGAATGAGAAAACCACTCTTAAATCCAGAACTAAGCTGTAAACCATGAAAAACAACTGCACAGTGGCTGATGAAACAAGTCACATTGCTGAGTTCATTCCCAGAAATGGCAAAGACTGGTAAGATATTTCCCAACAAAAACCCAATAAAGTTTATTCTTTCATAAAAGCACAAAGGCCCCTGCTTTTAATGTCCACCATTATTCAAACTTTAAGCAGGAGGCAAATGGTTCGATTTGCAGTAAAATATATTTGAGATAGGCTGTCTTAAGAAAATGTTTTTATTTGAAAGGAAATTCTGATAAATACTAAAGGATGTTACTTTTTATTCTCTATTGAAAATTTCAGGGAAAAACAGGGGGCATTTTTTTCTGGATTTGGATGGTCTGACAACCAGATTGGAAGGAAGCTTTGGGATCCTCTGTTGGTGCTTTTCAAGGTGTGTTTAGCTGTAGAAGCCTTTTTTTTCAAAGGGAATCAGACTCATATAAGCACAACACTCAAAACAAAGAGGGCACTGAAGACCAGCTTTGTGATGCCAGGTCTTGCTCTGCCTCTGCTGTGTGCCCTTAAGGAGACTTAGATCCTAGAGCTTCTTAGACCTAATGTGATCCTCCTGTCTTCTACAACGGAACACTGATATTCTGGGAGGGAAAGAAACACATGGTGAAATAACCCAGGGACAGGGGAGTCAGTTCAGTTCTTTTTTGTCTTTCTAGAGATATGGGACCTCTGGTGAGTTAAGATGATCGATTCTACAGAATTTCATCTTCCAGTTGCCCCCAGTCCTCAAGAAAGGTAGACTGATGGAACCTTAGTTATAATCCACAATGACAAACTTATGTAAGTCAAATAAAGCTATCATTAAATACTGAATCTGTAATTATAGTAACTGTAATGACATCATGATTGTATCTGTGGCTAGATATAAACAGTTGAAATAATGGACTCTGGCCCATTAAAACTCTTCCTCCATTTCAATTAGCACATTTCTAGGCATCTGAGGATGCTAGCCAATGTGTCTGCCAGTGCAGAGTTCTCTCCACAGCGGCACCATGTCTGGAAGGGAAACTATTTGGCTGGAATGAAAGGGAGGGAGGGATGGGGGACAAGGTAATATTGGGAGGAACATGGTGCAAGGATTTCTACCAAGGCTATTTGGAGAGCTAATACAATGCATTTTTTCATTATCTACCAAGAGTCCCGAATTAGAGGCTATCATCTTTTCTGTGCATTAAAAAGATCCTCAGATACCATCACCTAGTCTTTCTCTGTGTCAGACTTCCCAAAGCCCACACACTGAAGTCTACTAGTTAAGGTTAGATTATCAGGATCTAGGGACCTTTCAAAGCCCATATGCTTTACTTTACCAGCTAAAGTTAGGTAACCAAGGTCCAGAGTCCAATGCTTATTTCATTGCAATATAGTGGCTTTTGGGAGTCTCTGGGAGGAATTTTCAAGTGATAACTATCATGACATTGTTCTGTTTCAATTTCCCTAAGTGGCAATGCATTTGAGAGCAGATGGAGTTAATAAGGCAAAGAGAAGGAAGAAAGTTCTGCCTCAGGGGACTCCTTTGCAGTTAGTCATTCAGTATCTTCACAACACAACTCCACGGCACTTTCCCGGGCTGGGGTTACTGTTCCTTATCCCTTCCTGGGCTACCTACCTGGCCAGACTGCAATCTGTTCGTTGACCTGTGGAAAGATAAGGCAAAATGCATATGTTGAAGCAGAGGAGTGAGTGAAGGAGGTTTGTACACCCTTAGAATTACATATCTATCTTCCTAGAGAGTCAACAGCAGAAAAAAGAATCCCCCAAATTTCATTTTGGGTAAGGACTTCCCTGCTGCTAGTTCCTATAGCAAGGCTACTGATAGCTCTAAACCTGGTTTGTTAAATCTGCTTCCCAAATGAGAAAACAAGTGTGGATGTATGGGAACAGCAAGTCAGATTGCACGTTACTGCAAGCCTTCCCAGATGAGAAAGCCAGTTTCTTATGTATATATTGGATATGTGTGTAGTGGTGGTGAGAACTCGGTTTTTTGAGGACATGGGACAAACTTGTTTGTTTGTGAGTATATGATCAACACATATCCACACAGTACATGATCAACACATATACACACAGTATATGATGAACACATATCCACACAGTACATGATCAACACATATACACACAGTATATGATGAACACATATCCACACAGTATATGATAAACACATATCCACACAGTACATGATCAACACATATGCACAGTAGACGATGAACACATAAACACACAGTATATGATCAACACATATCCACACAATTCAAGTTGGGAAGGGAAGAAGAAAAAAAGGAGCCTGGAGAGAGGGAAAAGATACACACATTCTAGTTTAAGAATCATACATACACACACACACACACACACACACACACACACACACACACAAGAATCATACAAAATCCTCCTGCTGGACTGTATGGTAAGGCACAGATGAGATTTAATATCCACATGGCTAGCAAATGATGGTTTTCAATCTGGTAGCAGGTGATAGTATTTTCATGGGTCATAGCTAAGTTTGGAAAAATGAAATGAAAACCTATAACATTCATAAGAAATATTCTTCTTTTCAGGGACCATTGTAGATGAGGGGGTGGAAAGATTTTAAGAGCTGGGGGATGCATGATCATGTCTTATAGTATCCTTATAGGCTTCATATAAGACCTTGTTTATACAAACTTTTAACAATGGGACAGCATGCACAAGACCCATGCAAACTTGAGCAGATAAAAATGCAGCATAGGATGGGGGGGAATGGGCAGCAGGCCCCAATCTCAGCCAAAGAACTATTGGGCAGCTGATTATTGCTAGGTTAGGAACAGCTGATATTCTTTAAGGGAGTGACTCTAGATAGGCTGACTAGACCCCAGTGAATGAACTGAGAGACGTCTAGGGACACTAACTTGACTCAATAGGTCTTAACATAAATGACAGAATGCCTGAAATTGGGGCAGGGTGTAGGGAGGTATAAAGATGATTAAGATGTTGAAATAAGAAAATTAAAGCAAAAAATATAAAGAGAAATATTCTTTTTTAAAAAAAGACATATACATGTATACATGGGCCATGATATAACATGTTGCCTTCTTTTTTTAATTTTTTTTTTAAATTTTATTTATTTTGTATGTATATGAATGTACTGTCTGCATGTAGGTTTGTGCACCCGTGTCGTGCAATGCCTTGGAGGTCAGAAGAGGGTGTCGGATTCCCCTGGAACTGGAGTTAAAGATGGTTCTCAGCCGCCATGTGGGTGCTGGGGATCGAACCCAGGTCCTCTGCAAGAGCAGTAGGTGTTCTTAACTGCTAGGCCATCTCTCCAGCCCCACATTTTGCCTTCTTTTGGGCCACAGTTGATGAAGCTGTCATAGACCTGTATTAGCTAAATCAAGGGCAAACTCCAGCAGGTACTGAGCAAGAAGAGATCAACTCCTATATTTTTCTCAGTCTCCCGGAATGGCAAGTTCAAGGGCTGGGGAAAGGCAAGGCTTCTAGCATTTAAAGCATGCTAACTGTTAAGAATTGTTAAGACAGTTTATTTCATCTTGAGCAATATTATCCCCCTCCTCAGTCTCCAAGAGCCATTACCAAAGGCTCAGCTTTCATCTGCAAAAATATTATTCTGAGCCATTATTTTCAACATCTGTCCCACTTCCATGCTGGAATACTCATATACAACAATTATCCTTCTGTGACAAATACAGAAGGCAGGGACCTGATGACTTGCACACAGGAAGATTTATAGCTGTTATTTTTCTTTACTACTGGAACTTGTCATCTTTTAATTATGATGATTTGCAGCACTTGAAGATTCATCCCTCTGGAGTATTTGGTGCATACATGTGTATGAACACACACAGACACACAGACACATAGACACGCACTGGGCTTCAAGGACTTTCCCCTGTCTTATGGACTATGCTAAGATTATCATGAGGGAAAGAAATCACAGCTCAATCTACTTCAAATAGTTTTGGGCTGTCTTTCCTTCACTTTTCCATGGAGTAAAAATCTGGTAACTCAAGGCCTAGACCTGAACCACTTGGATAGAAAGAGACCAGAAGCTACTTAGAAGGCTTTTTTCACATTAAAGAGAACACCTTTAAAACAAAAAGACAAAAAGAAACAAAAAAAAAAAAAAAAAAAAAAGAACAGGAAAAGGACAAGGAAAGGAGGCTAGATAGGTGGATCTGGATTGAAAAGCTGGATTCTTGGCTAATGAGTCTTATAAATTTTCCTGTACTCTGTAATTTATCTGATGAGTGGTCAAGAATTTATTTTAAAATGTTAAGATTATCTGTGTAATTGCTTATCTGTCCCTGATGGGACCACATGCTTCCCATGCCCTCATTTTTAAGAGAGCTAGCTGGGGCATCCATGACCTGGGAATCCCACCAATCACAGGGTGCTGGAGTTGGACAGGAGACCTGGGAATCCCACCAATCACAGGGTGCTGGAGTTGGACAGGAGACCTGGGAATCCCACCAATCACAGGATGCTGGAGTTGGACAGGAGAACTGGGAATCCCACCAATCACAGGGTGCTGGAGTTGGACAGGAGACCTGGGCAGAATGCAAACAATCCTTGGAAAGCTTCTTTTTCAACCTCTGACGGCTGACAAAGGAGAGAAAGTCCGGAACGACTACCTAGTTCTCTAGGTAGCCACAGAATTTTCCAGCGTCTAGTTAAAATTACTGCCAGGGATGAGACAGTCCATTCAGCACTATGTTTTCAGTACAGCCAGTAGGCAGAATCAGGATCCTTCCTATCAGATGGAGATGAATGCTCACCCCGGAAGCTACAGAATGCAACAGTCTGTCCATCGTCCCTTCATCTGAGGGATCCTCTCCCTCTTCAGAACTCGGAATTTAAATTTTTTTTTTTTTTTTTTTTGTATGTGTATGAGTTTACTGTCTGCATGCACGCGTCTGTGCACCCGTTTCGCAATGCCGCGGAGGTCCGAAGAGTGTGCGGATTCCCCTGAACTGGTTTCTCCTGGCATTGGAGTTTCCCGCGGTTTCAGCGCCATGTTGGCGCTCCAACCGCAGGGCCATCTCTCCAGCCCCCAGAACTCGGAATTTTAACAAAGTGGCAAGGAAATAACACTGCAGCCTCTTTACCATAGTTGTGGCAGGAGGGAGCTTGGTGAAAGCACAATGGCTGATGAATTATCAGTGTTTGATCACCACTGCCCTTTCCCGTTAGGCCAGCAGCCATTTGGCAGGTACCTTTACATTAAACAGGCTAGGAGAGAAGTGTATTCATGTAACTAGAAAGGGTCTGCTTGGCAATGTATGGAGGGTGTGTTCAGCATGAAAGCACTGCTGGGCCTCTCTGCACTGCCAGCCTCCAGCAAAGCATTCCCACACTCACTTTCTCCCAGGGTTTTCTGTAGGAGGTCATGTTTGGCTTGTAGCTTGGTGATGAGGTTCCTACCCTCCAGGTACTCCTTCATTTTCTGTAAGAGAAGAGAAATGAGAGGACTTAGAAAGAAAAAACACAGTTGTTCAACTGGACAACTACCTTTTTGGAAAGCTCATTTGATTTCTGACTCAACTTCTATCAAGTCTATTTTTTAAAAAAGATTTTAATTTTGTGTGTATGTTTGTATTGCCTTCACCTATGTAAGGGCATCTGTGTTATGCAATGCTTGTGGAGGTCAGAGGAGGGTGTTAGATTCCCCTGAAACTGGGGTTACAATCAGTAGTTAGCTGTCAGGTGTGTGCTGGAAACCAAACCCAGACCCTCAGCAAGAGCAGCCATTGCTATTAACTACTGAGCCATCTCTCCAGTCCTTATCAAGTCTATTCTTAAAAGCTTTTCATTTCTGGGGCTGGAGAGATAGCCTAGCAGTTAAGAGCACCAACTGCTCTTGCAGAGGACCTGGGTTCGATCCCCAGCACCCACATGGTGGCTAAGAACTGTCTGTAACTCCAATTCCAGGAGAACTCCAGTTCCAGGGGAATCTGAGACCCTCTTCTGACCTCCGTGGCATTGAACGACACGGGTGCACAGACCTACATGCAGACAGTACATTCATACACATACAAAAATAAACTTAAAAATTTTTAATAAAAAAATAAAAAAAAAAGCTTTTTATTTCTTTGAGGCTGTTAAGCATCCATGGCAGTTTCTGCTTTTCAGGATGGGTAAATATCCTGCTGTGTTTTCCTAGGAGCTTCACATTAGCTAGTACAAGAAAACTGTGGTCTAAATAAAGCTCTTCACCTACCTCCTTCAGTCCCAATCAAGGACCAGAACTGCAGGGAGGGTACACAACCCTCCCGAGCCTTCACAACAGTTCTGTTGGTGTGAAGACAAGCACTTGCTACTTGCCAGCCAGGCTGACATTAGCAGCAGTGGCAATGGTAAGCTCAGTCCCTGTCTCAGTTACAAGCCTGCAAAGTACCCTTGTTTAGGCCAGCCCCTAATCAGCCTTATTCTATGTATAGTCTTCTGAAACCACTGGGAATCTGAGTGTCCAGTTGGAGTGGCTACTCTGTGCAGATACAAATGCCAGATATAAGATTAGATGTGCCATCACAACTGTGCTAACAAATATAAGATTAGATGTGCCATCACAACTGTTCTAACACCTAAAATATTTCTGTTGTTTTCTAATTTTAGCCTTGACATCTGACCAACCCTTGTCTGCCCAGTAAAAGACTCTTTCACTGGATAATACACCAAATCTTCAAAACAACTGTATAAACTA
This sequence comes from Rhizomys pruinosus, assembly GCA_009823505.1. Classification (NCBI taxonomy): domain Eukaryota; kingdom Metazoa; phylum Chordata; class Mammalia; order Rodentia; family Spalacidae; genus Rhizomys; species Rhizomys pruinosus. The sequence continues at coordinate 1,545,944 of VZQC01002611.1, forward strand.
TTATCATTATTCATATTTTACAGATGAAAAAGGGACTAGGGTTTTGAGAGAGTAATTAAGTTGCTCAAGGTCATACAGTGAGTGACAGACTCAGTATCCAAACACATGCAGTGTGTGTGCTCTGAAGCATCATAAAAAAAATGTTCCATCTTCTGCAGTATAAACCCAAAGAGAAACAGAACTAAACTTCAGAGTAGTCATTCTTTTTGCATGAGTAGTTTAGGAGACTATAGACTGCTTTAGTACAAAGTCTTTCTTCTCACAATAACTCTGCACACATATGAGGGAGACATTATTATTTCCTTATTCAAGATGAGAAAATAATCCCAGGGAAGGGAGGTATTGTTGGAAGGTGGTTACGGGCAGATGAGGACTCCTTCCCACTCTCTCTCCCCACAACCATTCTGTTTTTTTTTTTTTTTTAATTTTATTTATTTCCGTATGTGTATGAATGTATTGTCTGCATGCAAGTTTGTGCAACTGTGATGTGCAATGCCGCGGAGGTCAGAAGAGGGTGTCAGATTCCCCTGGAACTGGAATTCTCCTGGAATTGGAGTTTCAGATGGTTCTCGGCCACCATGTGGGTGCTGGGGATCGAACCCAGGTCCTCTGCAAGAGTGGTCAGCACTCTTAACCGCTAGGCCATCTCTCTAGCCCACAACCATTCTTGAGGGTTTTAGTCTGCCTTTTTGTCTCGCTGCATTGGCTCATCAGATGATGTTTAACTCATAAGTCACATGGTAGGTTGGTTTCCCAGAGTATAATCCATGAGTCACTGGAAGATATGGGTTGTTCTGATGGACAAAACATAGTAACAGCTCTGTCTTTTAACATATTCTAAGTAAAACAAAATAGAATTGCAGGTTAAGCTTTTGATTTTATGACTATTAAAATTTCCAAGTTACTCTTATACTCAAAATTGTTTTGTGCATTATGAATTTTTTTAGAATTCTCAGTTGTGCATTTCATTTTAAAGCAATATCAACTTTTTTATTTTAAAGCCAATTTTCATTGAAGCTTGTGCATTTCCTACAAAATTTCCAATCAAGTCTCGACCCATTCCCCTTCCTTGCCCCCCGCCCCACCAGAGCTCATGCATTCTGCCAAAGATGTTTTTCATCTTTTTCTCAGTCTCTTAAAATTCTTGATGTAAAAGTTTACTCTTCTGAGCAGAAGTTTACCATTTCAGTCAGTTTTTGACCCAGTCTTTTTGTTGTTGTTGTTCCTTCCAATCTGCATTACTCCAAAATATGCATATATTCATGTCACGTATTATCTTTTAGCATCTTCAGCTTATGATTTTTTCTTTTCTTTTTTTTAATCAGGCTGAAAGATGTCATGTTTGAAGGCTCCTCCTTGGCAAGCCCAAACCACCATCAGTTCTGCCCTTGTAGTCTACAATGGGGTTTTCCCTTCCCCTGGTCACCAGATGAGGTCCAGTAAGCACTGCATTCCTGTCTAGATCCTCCTGTACTCGTCTCCATGATACAGCCTGGGTAGTCCAACAATGGCAGTCTATACTCTGAAGAGGCTGAAACCCCAGTAGTAGCTCAGTCCACAAGCTGGATGTCTTAGCAGTCCCCATCTGGCACTGAAGGTTTGGAGGATTCCTGGAGAGACATGAGTCTTCAGTCCATATTGCCATGTTGGAAGGTTGAAAAGCTGTGTCTCATGTATTTGAAGGACGGCAAAAGCAGTGGCAGCCACAGGGCAGCTGCACTTGCCAGTGAGAACTGAAGACAGGCCAAACAGTGCTCTTTTTTTTTCTTTTCTTTTTGTCTTTTTACTAAGATCTCAAATTTTATACCTAAAGTACAATTTCTCAGGCCCTACTAATTATTTATTTCTGGTTATACTTTCCTTTTGGACGCTTAAGGCCACACTGTTAGCCCAGATTAACCAAGGTTTTTGTTTTCTCAAGGTCAGTTGAAGATCTGGTCCTCAGGTTTTTGTTTTTCTTGCGGGGGGGGGGGGCCTGGCTCTTTTGGCTTTTCATTTACCAGTTCCATCCACTCGGGGGCAAAGTCAGGTCCTGCTAGACCAGGCTTCCCTTTTTGAAGCATGAGCAGACACCATTAGTGGATCTCCAAGACCTCCCTGCACAGGAAGACTGGTGACTCACATTTGCAGGACATTTAAAGAGATGCCCCCATGCATAGTCCCCTAGGGCACTATGAGGTTTTTTTTTTTTTTTTTTGGTGTTTTCAAGACAGGGTCTCCCTATAGCCCCAGCTGTCCTGGAACTCACTCTGTAGACCAGGCTGGCCTTGAACTCACAAAGATCTGCCTACTTCTGCCTCCCAAGTGCTAGGATTAAAGGCGTGCGCCACCACGCCCGGCTGGCGCTATGAATTTTTAACTAAGAGGCTGCCCTCTAGAATTAACTGACCACTCATTTTCAGACTTTGTAATTGTGATATGTATTCATATATTAGAGTAATATAAAATTAAAGGGAAAAATGTGAACTCCTAAACATATTTTGGAATTAGCATATAGTTTATTTTCAAAGGTCATAATTTTGGTGTATGTATGTGGCTAAATGCCACACCTAGAAGACAGTGGAAAACTCCATACATGCACAAAGATGAATAAATGAGCAATTTCATTTCTGTTACAGAGCTCCTTTTTGCAATTACAAAGCAAGCCCCTAAGTGTATCTCTACTCTAAATGAAACAAAGCAGAGACAAACCTACTAAATCATCTCTGCTGCCTTGCTCTCTGCTGTTATGCTTTTGCATAAGAACATCTACATGAAAACAGGCTCTTCAGTTCCCTTCCCTTCCTATGGGTTCCAGCTGTCAGCTCACTTGCTGTCAGTCTTCCATGGGTGATATCTTGAATCTCCAACCAATGCCCTTGTGGGCTTGGAATCCTTAGAAACCTAGAGGTGAAAAGCGTCTGAGTAGTATCCATTGTTAGTAGCACAACCTTCAAAGGCCTATCTTTGGAAGGTTATCCCAGGAAACTCAAAGGTTTCCTAATGAAAAAATCAAGAAGCTATAACCCCAATATAAGACCAGACTTCTCAGAACACAGCCAAAATTCTGAAGAGGAATGAATACAAATCTCTACCTCTCACTCATGTTTCTATTTGCAATTCTAGAAGTAATTTTTTTCCCATTCATGTTGGCAGCTCAGGTTAATTTCAGCTGTCACGCAGTAAACTCTTAAAACAAATAGCAGTCTTTTTTTTTTATTTATTTTTTTATGCCAAGCTTGGTGGTATACACCTTTAATCCTAGCACTTGGGAGGCAGAGGCAGGTGGATCTCTTTGAGTTCAAGGCCAGCCTGGTCTACATAGTGAGTTCCAGGCTAGCTGGAGTTACAGAGAGACCCTGTCTCAAAAAGACAAAAAACAAATTTTTTATGAGTGTTTTGCATGCATTCAAATATGTAAGTGCAGACATGTTGTGCACTGCCTGAGGAGGCAAGTGGGGGCCTTGGATATCCTGGAACTGGAGTTATAGATGGTAATTACCTACCACATGGGTACTGGGAGCCAAACCCAGGTCCTCTGCAAGAGCACCCAGGGCTCTTAACTGCTGAGTCATTTCTCCAGCCCCCTGGGTTCTATTAAATTCTGAAGGATCAAAACTGAATCAAAGTATGCTCTGCATTCTAACAGTGGAATTGAAAGAATGCTGGGGTTTTGCATTGAGGTGGAAAGAGGAATCTCAGAGTCTGTAGACATGTCATCTGTCCTTATTTCACCTGGAAGCTAGAACTCATTTGAGGAGAGATAAGCTGAGGATAAATAATCTTGCCTCTTTTGGTGGAATTGAGTTAGAAGAGCTCAGTTGCTGTTAAACAGATGCAGATCTATGATAGCTGGAGCGAAGAGAGGAACAGGTGGTTTTTTGGTGATTCCTGGGGACCAAAGGGGCAAGCAAAGAACCACCGATGTAAAATCTCAAATCTCTTCCTTGGTTAAGGATTGCTTTACCAAAATACTAGAACGAATGATTTTTTTTTTTTTTAATGTGTATGAGTGTACTGTCTGCATGTAGGTTGGTGCACCAGTGTCATGCGATGCTGCAGAATTCAGAAGAGGGTGTCGGATTCCCCTGGAACTGGAGTTAAAGACAGTTCTTAGCAGCTATGTGGGTGCTGGGAGTCAAACCCGGGTCCTCTGCAAGAGCAGCCTGTGCTCTTAACCGCTGAGCCATCTGTCTAGCCCCATAGAACTAATGATGATACCATTTTCTAGAACATTCTATTTCCCTCAAAACACTCTAAAGTGATTACCCAAGGTTTTCAGTTTACCTGGGGATTTTTATTTCCCACCAAATAAGTTACCAAAACAGCTTGATCAGTACTCCACACCCAAAACTTTTCATTATNAACATCTACATGAAAACAGGCTCTTCAGTTCCCTTCCCTTCCTATGGGTTCCAGCTGTCAGCTCACTTGCTGTCAGTCTTCCATGGGTGATATCTTGAATCTCCAACCAATGCCCTTGTGGGCTTGGAATCCTTAGAAACCTAGAGGTGAAAAGCGTCTGAGTAGTATCCATTGTTAGTAGCACAACCTTCAAAGGCCTATCTTTGGAAGGTTATCCCAGGAAACTCAAAGGTTTCCTAATGAAAAAATCAAGAAGCTATAACCCCAATATAAGACCAGACTTCTCAGAACACAGCCAAAATTCTGAAGAGGAATGAATACAAATCTCTACCTCTCACTCATGTTTCTATTTGCAATTCTAGAAGTAATTTTTTTCCCATTCATGTTGGCAGCTCAGGTTAATTTCAGCTGTCACGCAGTAAACTCTTAAAACAAAATAGCAGTCGTTTTTTTTAATTTATTTTTTTATGCCAAGCTTGGTGGTATACCACTTTAATCCTAGCACTTGGGAGGCAGAGGCAGGGGATCTCTTTGAGTTCCAGGCCAGCCTGGTTCACATATGCGTTCCAGGCAGCTGGAGTTACAGAGAGACCCTGTCTCAAAAAGACAAAAAACAAACCACATTTTTATGAGTGTTTTGCATGCTTTCAAATATGTAAGTGCAGACATGTTGTGCACTGCCTGAGGAGGCAAGTGGGGGCCTTGGATATCCTGGAACTGGAGTTATAGATGGTAATTACCTACCACATGGGTATGGGAACCAAACCCAGGTCCCTCTGCAGTTAGCTGCTGATTCATTTCTCCAGCCCCCTGGGTTCTATTAAATTCTGAAGGATCAAAACTGAATCAAAGTATGCTCTGCATTCTAACAGTGGAATTGAAAGAATGCTGGGGTTTTGCATTGAGGTGGAAAGAGGAATCTCAGAGTCTGTAGACATGTCATCTGTCCTTATTTCACCTGGAAGCTAGAACTCATTTGAGGAGAGATAAGCTGAGGATAAATAATCTTGCCTCTTTTGGTGGAATTGAGTTAGAAGAGCTCAGTTGCTGTTAAACAGATGCAGATCTATGATAGCTGGAGCGAAGAGAGGAACAGGTGGCTTTTTGGTGATTCCTGGGGACCAAAGGGGCAAGCAAAGAACCACCGATGTAAAATCTCAAATCTCTTCCTTGGTTAAGGATTGCTTTACCAAAATACTAGAACGAATGATTTTTTTTTTTTAATGTGTATTAGTGTACTTGTCTGCATGTCGGTTGGTGCACCAGTGTCATGCGATGCTGCAGATGTCAGAAGAGCGTGTCGGATCCCCTGGAACTGGAGTTAAACGGACAGATTCTTAGCAGCTATGTGGTTGCTGGGATCAAACCCGGGTTCCTCTGCAAGAGCAGCTTGTGCTCTTACCCACTGAGCATCTGTCTCGCCCCATAGAACTATGATGGATGATACCATTTTCTAGAACATTCTATTTCCCTCAAAACACTCTAAAGTGATTACCCAAGGTTTTCAGTTTACCTGGGGATTTTTATTTCCCACCAAATAAGTTACCAAAACAGCTTGATCAGTACTCCACACCCAAAACTTTTCATTCAGTATTAGAAAAAAAAAAAAAAACAAAAAAAAAAAAAAAAAAAAAAAAAAAAAGAATTTCTACAAAAAGAAAGGGAGGCAATTGTCTGTCAGGTGCTTTGTTATTTTTCCATTGCATTATAAAACTTTGATTCTATTTTCATGATTCCATTAATCTACTTCATAATTTCCAATTAGTATAGTCATCAATAATGTTATTTAGTTATTTATTATTTTTGTCTTTTTGAGACAGGGTCTCTCTGTAACTCCAGCTAGCCTGGAACTCACTATGTAGACCAGGCTGGCCTTGAACTCAAAGAGATCCACCAGCCTCTGCCTCCCAAGTGCTGGGATTAAAGGCGTGTGCCACCATACCCGGCTTAATAGAGTTATTTATTAAAGTATAAGCAGCAATTTTTTGCTGCAGTAAAATGAAAAAAGTTGAGTTGGAATATTTTAGTTCTAATGTGCACTGAACTCTTTGAAGCCTCAAGTAAATCTTTTAACCCACAGGGGTCTTAGTTTCACCAGAAATTCATTCCCAAAATTGCTGAGGATTTTATTAAGATACAAACCTGACAGTGGCTGGCACACAGCAGGACCTGGGGAGTGCTCTTTATACCCATTCCTCCTCCAGTCAGCCTAGAAACAGGCTAAAATAACATAAGAAAACTAAAGGGAAACTTACTTGCTATGCACAAGGCCCTGAGCTGAATCCTTAGTCCTACAAACAAAACGGTGAGCAAAGTGGCGAGGGGATCCAAATCAAAGCAGGTCGTAGGCCTTTAAAAACAATACGAAGTGGCATGTAAATGCTTATCAGTTTTCCCTTAAAAAAATCTCTTCCCTGAAGTCTAGTCTTATAAAATGTATGCATATGCAGGTCTTTGCATATGCATTGGCTTTAATTTGTGGGAATCTAGGCTTTAGGTAGCAAGAGTATGAAGTATGAGGTAGGCAGGCCCAGCCAAACCTGGTCAGCCCCTGACACTTTGTGCAGAGATACAAAGTCTCATCACTGTAGCTATTTCCTCATTATCAGGTTACTTTTCTAATTAGTTACACACTGTGACCAAGGCAACTTATAGTCAGAAGAATTTATTTGGTTTAGGATTCCAGAGGGATTAGAGTCCATAATGGCAGGGGAGGCTGGTGGCAGAGGGGGAGGCTGGGGGCAGAGGCGGCCAGAGCAGAAAGCTCAGTGATCACATATTCAAGCAGACACTGGAAACAGAGTGACGGGAAGTCAGGCAAGGCTTGCAAGGACATCTCACAGTTTATACTAGTGTATTTGAGATAAATGTCCCATTTCATTACATGGGAAATAAATACTAATTACTTAGTAAATCTGCACAACTAGGGATCAATCTGTTTATGAATGCTTTTATGTCTCATGGTATTAAAGGAAATGAGAAGGTGAAAAAAATTAGAGAGATATTTTTAGTAAGGATTTCTAAAGAGATGGAAATATTTTTAGTAAGGATTTATATAAAGATGAGAAAGTCTATGCAAGTGATAAAAGTCTAAAGGGGTTTGTTATGGAAGGGAAAAGGTGAGACTATATGACAGAGCTTAATTTTCTAAGGTTCAGTCAAGTAGTTTAAGCAGCAAAATGTATAACTAGTCAAGGTTTATTTAAGAGTGGTCAGTTTTTGCCCAAGCTTTATATGCATATCACATGGCACTTCAAGGTGTAGTAAAATGATAACTGTGTTAAATTAAATTGTTATAAACACTTAAGCTAGTTTACTAATGGCCTGAATAGGATTGTAAATATACAGAGTTGTTAATTTTAAGTTCACTCCTGGCTTGCACTGGACTCCCTGTTACAGATTTGGATTAAATGGACACAGTCAAATAGTGGGTTACCTATGGCTACTGAAAGATGTACTTTATATTTCTCACAAGCATTACTTTTGATATTTCCTTTGACCTAACAAGATAATTTAGCTGAAAAGCTAGGTTCTGCCTTCCTGAACCAGCTGCATGCAGTCCAGAAGAAGACAGTTTGGATGAGCTTGGTAATCCTTATCATCTTATTTCCTGTCTTCTGGTATGTGATACAACTCCTACCTTTCTGGGAGAACTATAAATCAGGATGGGGGGTGGGTCTGGGAAAGAAAGAGACTGATCCTGTTTATAGTAAATTGTAGCAAACAGTTTACATTTAAGATAGGCCTGGGGGCTGGAGAGATGGCCTAGCGGTTAAGAGCGCCGACCGCTCTTACAGAGGACCCGGGTTCGATCCCCAGCACCCACATGGCGGCCAAGAACCGTCTGAAACTCCAATTCCAGGAGAACTCCAGTTCCAGGGGAATCCGACACCCTCTTCTGACCTCCCCGGCATTGCACGACACGGGTGCACAAACTTGCACGCAGACAGTACATTGATACACATACAGAAATAAATAAATGCCGGGCGAGGTGGCGCACGCCTTTAATCCTAGCACTTGGGAGGCAGAGGCACGCGGATCTCTGTGAGTTTGAGGCCAGCCTGGTCTACAGAGTGAGTTCCACGATAGCCAG